>JAIFHD010003744.1:0-12443 GCA_019721455.1 Psilocybe mexicana
TTTTTTTATTGGTATGGTATACATGAAATGACAGACCAATCCTTGAATTTTTGTGCAGAATAAGTGATGTGTGGTATATACAGTATATATGGATACAAATGCAAATTTTTGCTGGCGCTAGACTTTTGGTGCAAGTGTTACGGCTCGTCATCGTAAAACTCGAGGCTCGAACTAGCAGGTCGAGTAGACCCTATACCCTTTAGAGGCACTGGCTGTACCAAGCATTGCTGTAGGTGCAGGTGGATCCAGAGGCGCAGACAGTAGGTCCAGTGTAGCCAGTGCCACCGCTAGAAAAGGAAGGATAGGTCAGGTCATGCAAAAAAGTAATCAGGTCGCGAAGAATTGCTTACCATTGACCCCATTTGGTCTGGGTAGCTCCAGGAGCGCTGGCAGTGGTGGTAGGTTGGTTGGGGACGCTGGTGCTTCCAGGAGCAGAGGTCGAGGGCTTGACCGAAGTGGTAGTAGAACCAGTGGATCCGGATGAGCCGGCGGGGGTGCCAGTGTAGGTGGTGCCGATGTCGCCGACCTTGATGTTAGAGTAGATGACGGAAGCGTCGGCGTTGTTGGTCTCGACATCAGAAGGAGCTCCGGAGGTGATGGGGCAGCTTCCACGGGCGGCACCGGGCTTGGTGGAGTCGGTGGGGTAGGTAGAGTCGAGCCAGAGCATGTTCACGTTGTGGTCGTCCCAGACGCTGAGAGCCAGGACCATTCCGTTGCGGAGACCAGCCTCCATGCCGGCCATGCCACCCTTGGCCGTGAAGCTGTCGGTGTCACCGAAGGCGGCCTTCTGAGCTGTGCAGTAGTCGGTGGTGATAGAGTCGTAGGCGGGCATTCCGGCGATTTGGCTCTTGGAGTTCTGGATGACTTTGCCGTCCTGGATGTAGAGGCGGCGGATCTCCTTGAGGTGGCCGTTCGAAGTGCCGTCGTTGGTGATGAACTGGGTGACGACGGTGAACTTCCTCTTGGTGTCGATGGTCATGCCAGGACCGTAGAATGTGTGGTCGCCCTGGCGGTAAGAGTTGAAGTCGCAACCGTCGGGATCGCACACACCGCCGTAACGATCGGTTGGGGTGTTGCACTCGGTTCCAGAGCAACGGTAGGGGCCGGTCATGGTGCAAGGATGAGGGGTGTAGGCGGTAGAGATGGAGTTGGCCTCCCAGAGATCCATTTCGTTGCAGCAGGTTCCGTATTTGCCATTTCCACCGTTGGCGTCGTTGGGAGATGGGACCCAGCCTTCGGCGTTAGCCTAGAAAATCCTCAGAAATCAGATCTTTAAACATTAAAAAAAATGTGAATAAAAACATACCTCGCCGTTGATCCATTTCATGTCTTTGGGGCATTGAGAGTCGCAGTAACCGGTTCCGTATTTGGCACCAGCCTTGTTGGTGGGGTACTTGGACATACCACCATCGGCGTCCATCTCGGAGAAGTAGACAGCACCGTTGAGACCGCAAGGAAGGTTGGAGACGTCGACGTCGAAGGTGAATTCCTGGTTGAGGACCTTGAACATCTCGTATTTGGTCTCGCTGGACATGAGGTAGACACGGGCACCAATGTTCTTGTTGCCGTTGTTGTTGGTGACGAACTTCATGGTGAGGGCGTTTCCGCTGACAGAGATACCGTAGGTGCCAGAGTAGTCAGCACCGTCGATAGCGCAGTTGGCGGCACAGGACTTGTTGTCGGCGCAGACGGTGCTGTTCCAGGTGTTGCCGGTGTAGCAGTTGGTGTAGCCGTCCTTGATGTGGGTCCAGCGCCAGTTGGAGTCCAAGACGATCTGACCGGCCGAAACGGTTGAGCAACCAGAGCTAGTGCAGCGTTGGAAAGGGAGTGAGGGATGGGTTTCCGTCTTGTATGTGCCGACAAGTTGGCCCAATGCCATAGAGGCGCAGGTGAGAGCGATGAGAGCGGATTTTGGGAACATGGTGAAGGTGGAACTGCCAGTCGAGTTGAGAGAACGAAATGGTAAAGAAAATGAGTGTTGAGGGACATCTTTTATAGCTGAACGACGCGGAAAAAAACCGGTAGAAAAGAAATTATGTCGCCTAACGCAAAGCGACCATTAGGAGAGTGAAGAGACCGGACCATTGAGAGAACGCTAGCCCCAAGTCGGGGCCATGTTGGGAATGAGAGAGTCCGTCCATACCAAGGTCGAAATTCAAAATCGTCGTCGAACCTTGGCATTCACAAGCTTTTGACCACGGTGGCAATTGTGGGAAAGAATCCCTAATTTTCTGCTTGCGGAAGTCTGTGGAAGCTTTTGCAGGTCACGGACATAAAAATTATTGAAGCCGAGGCGCCAAATCGAAGTCAAAATCGAAATGAGAACCTGTGAGGACTCTCCCGGAGTATATCCTCAGAATCAACCGAGATATAGGCGCGAGAAACAAATGGCTGACAGGCTTTTGGCCTTTGGAGCACGTCGAAGGCATTGCACTGTGCCGGTGAGTCGAGCTGCCAGAGCGAAATCTGTAAGTCTATTGAATGGGTTGTGGTAGAAACGGGTGAACCTACATCGTTTGGTGAACAATATAATCAACTCAATGTCGCGAGTCGTATACAGTTAGACCCAAAACGCGCGTGGCGATACCCCCTGGTTACTTCTGATGACGAGACGCAGACCCTGCGGAGCCTTGCGGAGGCGGAGACTCATAGTTGATGCCCCCAGATGCCCCATGTTAGGCCCATCTTCCATACATTTCCCCGCATCGCAGATCAGCCGAAATTTGAAATATAGGGTCCTGTACGAGCCCTGGACAGTCACCAGGTGTGTATATGGAGAACGAAAACATGGCCATATGGCTTGCCATGCATGGATGGATGTCGATCTTATCGTGGTCGACTTCCATAGACGCGTTATGACCTGACGAGTCCTCCGATGATGCTGATGGTTGTGTATATTGTGCAGAGAAAAGTCCGAAGAAAGCGAGATAGAGCCGGCGGAGCGTCCAGTCAGAGGGGTTGCGACTTGGCACACGAAAAGGCGAAGGAGAGTGGTGCATCGACACAATCTTGGAGACGAGGTGTCTTTGAGAAGCAGACCGAATATACAGCGATAAAATGCGCACCTTTATCTCAGAAAGTCTTAGCCCAATGCCTTGGCCAGTGTCGACGGCGCCAGAGAACTTATAGGGGGCGAGGGGTAACAACGGGTTTGTTGGTGGCCAATTTGGTGATGATGAGTTGTATCTGGTGAGGTCATTGGACGAAGAGGCAAGTACACATATGACACGCGCGTCCCTGTAAGACGAGGAGTGTAAACATTGAGAAAACGAGGGGGGGAAAAGCCATACTGACCTTCCTGTGGCAAAAGGATTGGTGGGTGGTCGGAAAAGCAAGACTGGACTTGAATAAACGTTTATAAAGCGAGCTATTCTTAGAAGCAGGCTTATTCTTCGGCATAAAAAGAATTTCTGGGTATTATTTTTAGGGCATTCTTACGCATGTGAGCAGGGCAATTGAATGCTTTTGAATTGTGTCGATGTATCATTCAAATCCAATGGCGAGTGGAGGAAACATAATAAAAGTTTTAAAAGTTTAAATTTGCTGAGGTCTCGTCAATACGCTCGGGGAATTTAAAGTCCGCAATGCCGAATGACGTAAGCATTTTTGGTTCTATGTTTTTCCAACGTCAACTCTCCAACAATGGCTCAGCGCTAGTCTTCACCTTCAAATCTTCAATACAAAATTCAACTAATTCTCTGCTCAGCCTTATACTGCCGTTCTTGCTCATCACGACATCAACCAGCTCACTCTTTTCTGATTCGACGCAATCAAACTTTTCTTTGGACTGACCATTTGCCTCGAGAACGTCAAGAAACAGTTGCAACCCAACTTCCAATACAAATGGCGGTCATAATCTCTTCTTACTATTCCAATTCTCCTTGAATACCCTTGACTGAATCTGGTCTAGTAGTCTGGGGCTTGCTTTGGGTTTGGACATATGAAAGAGGTCAAAAAATATTGATGCTTCCCGCCCAGGTTCGACGTTATTTAGTGTACCGCCCATCTCGTATCAAGATTCCGCTCCACCAGTGGTAACTTGTGTGCCCCCTACCAAAGGTCAAACGAAAGCCAATTGCAGGTTGACATCTTGGCGCTTGAAGCTAGAAGGTTCGTGCCTATTATTTATTTCTACATCTTTGTTCTATCAGAATCTAAAGCTTTTTTACTCCCCAAGAAGATTTGTATCTTTCCCCTTTCGCTTCGACCATCATCTATCAGTCTTCTATGTCTGAGCAGATATCATAGAGTTTTCCGAGTTTCGCGCACCTCTGGTATCTGCTAGTATGTCTGTGTAATTCCTGTCCATTCATTTTATTGTACTCAATTGAGATACACTAAAACTTCCTCAGATGATGGAACTTTGATGGAAGGCCCCGACCTGTGTCTTCGTGACGTAGAACAGCGAACAGTGGCTCTGTCCGGGGCTGCAACTCTGTGCCAGTCTCCGCTGATTTCGATTCTTTTCATAGCCATACAGAGCGTCAAAGCTCTTTCAATCAAAGCCTTTTTCGACACGATACCTTATCGGAGCCATGCTACACTGTACTGTACGTGTTGTCTAAGAGTGAGAGGCTGTATGCCACATTCCGCAGTTCTACTCGTCAGCGTCACTTAGCTTGAGAGTATGAGTGAATCCCTCGCGTTGATGATTCACTCCCTCAGTCCAATCCGCCACCTTGCTGAGTCCCCTCCCATTCTCCCCGTATTGGATATCATTATCGAAACCCAGATCGAGAATATCAGGTTCGATGCAAAGAATCTGGAAGATTATTCCAAGTCAACTGGAATTGGAATTGCAGCCCCAGAATCCGTGGACTTGCTACCTACTATAGTAAGCGGCTTCTCGATCCGCTCGACTCGATTCACCAGGCAAATAAAGAAGTCCTTCCCGGGAGTTCTTATCAACTCACGTACGACAAGTCTCACGAGAGACTCAATTGGAATGCGAAAGCCGTCGAATAAATAGCGGTGGAGTGACGACCATATGCCATGGATAGTATTAGAGACAAGGTAAAGACAAGCAAGAATCACCTTGGATAATACGTTACGTTTGCCACTCACATGCCTCGGAACAACTTTCGTCAGACGGACGAGGGTGAATCGAAAGGTTTTTCGAATTTTTCGTTAAATATGTACGGTAACTTTGTGTCCCAACATGGCGAGGAATCTGAACCTGAAGGCCTGACGCTTTACTGGGCCTGAAGTCTGGGGTTTCATCTGAGGCTCTGAGCTATGCCTACGCCAGTTACTAGTTACTAGTCAGTGGCTACCGTTTCAATGACCTAATTGTGCGATATGAAATGACCTCAGGGCTGGGCTGTCTGTTACGTGCATGAACCGAGGTGCGTCCATTTGCATTGGCATGGTGCTCTCACTCTGCTGTGCTCTGGATCCTTCTTTATCTTCAAATTTTGGCTCCGAAGAATATAAGTTTAATCTGAAGCAGTTCCAAGGCAGTTCCAGAACATGTTTATACGCCCTGTCAACCTCCCCAGTCCGGGAAGCAAATGGAGAGCTTGAGTGGGCGGGTATAGCAACAACTTGTGAAACTGTCATATAGAGAACATTTATTGAGATTTGTCGTCGTTGTCAATAAAAATTGGAGACATGCCTTCAGGGTCGGTATACGGGTCATCATGATGTGATCAGTAGTGTGTGGTAAAGGCGCTCGGCGTCAATGTGTCCAATGCTGCTTTGGGGAGGTTATTCAGGATCCGACGCGACACAGAACTGCATCTCAAACAAGAACCACAACTTTGGCCAAATGTTCTCGGGAGAAAGAGCTGATGCAGGTGAGCCTATTTTGCATAAGAACTTAACCCAAGATACACGAGGAGGTAATGGCTCGCCTATTTAATCTTTGGACACGCCGACTCCCGTTCTTCTGCTTCGGATTGCCCGATCTTGATATATAAGGCGCTGGACGGTATAAGGAGCATCTGTGGCACCTGCTGCTCTAATGTCGGACACCAGTGGGTCCTTGACGATGGCTCAGGATGGCTCGCTCACCCCTCTTCAACAAAATCTCGAAAGCGAAAAACAGCCAAACGGCGTTGTCTGTATGACAGGTTGTAATCAGGAAGCTGGAGCAACATATGACACCGGAAAGGTCGCTTGGTCGACAGTCGCTGGAGCGTACGATTTTTTCATTTAACATGCTCGGTTTCGTGGCTCAGACCTACCTTGCTAACCTAGCTTTTACTCAGATGGATGACTCAATTCTGCACTTATGGGTATCTCGAGCATTTCAATGACTTTTCGGGGTTTCCTCAATCCCTTTCAGTTACGTTTCGGCGTTTGGTGTCTATCAGGACTATTACAGTCGAGATTTCTTGAGCGATGAAACTCCTTCCGACATTAGGTGAGAGAAAGTTTTATGCTTGCCCCAGAAGCAGAAATACAGCTAAACTCCGTTCTGCTTTCCAAAGCTGGATCGGAAGCACCCAATTGTTCCTCCAGTACGCGGCTGGGATATTTGTTGGTCGAGCATTTGACGCCGGATTCTTGTGGGTCTGCTGTCCTGCGTCACGTCGGACGGTCCTTGAATCTGCCTTTCTGTCTCTTTTTTTCAGTCATCATATGATCGCGTTAGGCACAGCTCTCCAAATTACCTCCATGTTCATGCTATCTTTGGCGCGGAAGCATCACTACTATGAGGTATGTTTCATAATCCATAATGCGACAGCTAAAATTATTGTTCATCTTCGACATAACGTCTGTAGGTATTCTTAGCACAAGGCCTCGGAATGGGGTTAGGACAGGCACTCCTTTTCCTTCCGTCGCTGACAGTTCTCGGACAACACTTCAAACGTCGCCGTGCACTGGCCATGGGAATATCCGTTTCGGTAAGTGAATTCTTCTCGGCCTCATGGCCGTAGCCCGAAATTCACCACGGGAATCACTGTGCCGGTAGGGTGCCTCCGTTGGAGGAATCGCGTGGCCCATTCTACTCAACGGACTTAGCCAAAAGACGACATTTGCAAACGCTATCCGGATTACTGCAGCATTGAATGGGGCCATGCTTTTGGCCTCCAATTTTTTGATGAAGACACAGTCAATGCACCAAAATCTCGTTACACACAAACCTAAGCTCGGCGTTATTTTCAAAGATTGTACATATCTGGTGTCGGTCGCATCGTAAGCGTGTCTTTGTTCGCTGTTGAAGTTTTCTATGCGATCGCTTTACGGGATCTTGTTTGTCACAGAGCCTTTTGTATTAACGTGGGCCTCTTCTTCCCGTGTACGTAGTGGGGTTTCGGACTCGGATGTGTACTTGGATGATACTAATTTTCGTCGTTGTAGATTTCTATCTTCAAACGTTTGCCCTTCATCTTGGAATTGAAAAGAGCCTAGCCTTTTACTCGGCGAGTTTTTCTCTTTCTCGTATGCCTGGTTCCAAAATAATCATGTGCAAACTCGATTATAGATTGCTATTCTCAATGCAGGAGGCTTTTTCGGGCGCATACTGCCCAATTTTTTTGCTGATAAGATCGGACCGTACAACATGCTCGTTCCGTGTTTGGTTATCACATCGGCACTGGCATTCGCCATGTTCGGGCTATCAAACTCTGCGGGAGTCGCGATTTTCGCTTTGTGTTATGGATTCTGGTCTGGTTCTTGTAAGTCCTTTCAGGATTTGTCGTATGAAAATTAGTAACATAATCAATTTAGATGTTTCTCTCATTCCTTCCTTACTCGCTCAGTTGAGCAATCATCCTGGCGAACACGGGTGCGATGAGTTTACAACTGCATTGAATTCCCCTATTCGCGTCTGCTAACTGTCGGTTAGAACGAGGATGGGGACGGCCTTTTCAATTGTCGGTGTATCTGTTCTCATCGGCACTCCGATAGAGGGAGGTCTATTGCGAACACACGACGGGGATTTCCTATGGGCGAGGGCCATTGTATTTTGCGGAGTACGTGATTTTCTTTGAAGGAGATGTCGGTGAAATTTCTGATGGTGGGTTTAAGAGCATGGTCTTTCTCGGAGCAGCTGGTATGGCCGTTTCTCGCTTCCTGTTTGTTTCTCAGAGACGAGGCGGGGAGAAGGGAAGGTGGGTTTGAAAGGTGACCTTGGGGACAGTGGGAAGTGCCAGTGAGGCGATTTTGATCGCAAAAAATGCTTCCAGTCTCTTACTTACAACTTACTTTATCTTGCTAGTCAATTCATTCTTGTATAGTATGATTTATTGTGTCCATAGTCAACTTTTCGATACTTCTTGTGTTCAGCGTCCATATCAGATAAGATAAATCGTTGATCCATTGATCTAACTTCGGCGTTACTTGCTGTAAGCCTGATTTGATCAATCTTCTACTAACTGGACGTTCATTTCGAAACTTGCCAACTTGCAACGTAACCCTGATAAACGTCGACACTTTTCGGTTACCTCTAAATTCTAAAATCTATCCACTTTATCTTGGGCCCTTCAATATACGACATGCCTCATAGCCATCATTCGCATTCTGGTCAATTCTGCAAACACGCTTCCGGCCGATTGGAGGATGTTGTTAGAGAAGCCATCCGCCAACGTTTTCAAGTCTACGGGTTGACCGAGCATGTTCCACGTTACAGAGAGGTTGACTTATACCCGGAAGAGGTATTCGAATCTCCTTTTGATTTGATCAATACCGACTGATGGTGTAATAGAAACATATGTCTCTGGATTCCCTATCAACTCAATTTTCTGACTTCTTGGATGAAGCACACCGTCTCCAATCGGCATATGCATCTAAAATCTCAATTCTAGTGGGTTTGGAGACGGAATTCATCACAGAACTAGACCTCAGCAATCTTCAAAACCTCCTTGGAGAGTTAGGAAACCGTGTCGAATACCTCGTCGGATCTATTCATCATGTCAACGGAATCCCGATCGACTTTGATTATCCTACCTATCAGCGCGCACTCGCAAGCTTTTCGAAGAGCCCGGTTGAAGACAACCAAGAAACTTTCCTTTTAGCATATTTTGACGCACAATTCGAGCTTTTCCGACGCTTCAAACCCGAGATCATTGGCCATTTTGACCTCTGCCGGCTCTATACACCATCTCTTCGACTCGCTGACTATCCCCGCGTCTTCGAAAAGGTTGAGCGGAATATCCGTTTCGCCGTTGAATATGGTGCCCTGTTTGAAATCAATGCTGCAGCTTTCAGAAAGGAATGGACAACTGCGTACCCCGCGGAGGATGTCGTAGAGGCGAGTTTAGAGCTCTTCCTGACCCACTTGGATTAAAGTTGACAAACGACTGTCCCCTTCAGGTCATTCTCAGTCATGGTGGACATTTTGCGTTGTCCGATGATAGCCATGGGCCGCACGCTGTCGGGCTGAATTACCACCGCCTGCCAAAGTACTTGCAATCCGTGGGTATATCCGAGCTCTGGTATCTGGAAAGAACAGACTTGCCGAATAGTGCCGGACGTTTTAGTCGTCCTGTCAAACTTGACGAAGAGTGGTTAGACCATGATTTTTGGCGTCAAAAATCAACGTGATAGTTCGGTTTCGTTGACACCTTCGCGGCGCATTGTCGAAGAACTCGTTCTGTGCTCCAAGAGCTCCAACGGATCACATTATACGTATACACCGATGCAAGGAGACGAATTCGGGTCCTAAGTTATGCAACTAGTCGCTATACTACCCTGCCTCCGCCCCCGGTTCATCCATTCTCTTGACGTATTCTGTCATTCGCTCACTTTCCCCCCGGAATCGAAAAGACGATGATCATGATGATGATGACATGTTAAATGCGGTGTGATTTCCATCATTTTCCTGTGTTCCTTCCATCTTCTAGCTTCTGACAGGCAATTGTATATGTTTTATGTTACCACCTAAACCCGAGTCTATGTTTTTTGGCCATCGGATCTGGAACCAATGTGGATAACTGAATCCAGACAAGATATTTCAGAAGTCGAGCATCCCTTTCTATGTCCGTGGTAGAGGTTATGTTGATTGTTTCTCAGATCTCTGCGCTTGTCATCTCGTCAAAGTGGAAATTACCAAGATGCCATTATGTTGTTATGACCAATCTGCGGAGGGAATCTCGATCGGAGTTGATGCCATGTGCAAACCGACGGTACAGTCGGCCAACCAAAAAGCTCATTCCACCTTTACTCGGAATCCATGAGGCTACCAAACGTTGATCTATTTTTAAAACTTTGTCGGGGAAGTTGGACGCTCCAGCGACGTTTGTCACCCTGCTACCGACGAATAACGGGAGGGCTTCATTCTTCACCAAGCATTCTGACTTGACTGTTATCCACATGGTCCAATAATGGATCATGACGACATGTACACATTCATTTTTAATTATGAGTTTCCCCGGGCATTGAAAACATACAAACCCTTCAAGCGATGTTATCTCAGGGTGACTACAATAAGTAATTTAACCTCATCTCTGCCTCACTCGGTTATGGCTGGCGTTCATTCATTCCAACCTTCAGATCTGGAAGGTTAGTGCGATCGACTCTTTCACTATTCTGTTTCTGGACATCGAAGCCCTCTGACGCTCCGACCCTTGGCTGTGTATCTTACAAATTATAGCATTCAAATCCCTTTAAAAAGTGACGTAGATTGAGTCGTTCTGCCAGAACACAAATCTTCCTTGTACTTTTCGGCGTCTCTCAAGAACGACCCACAGTCTCAACGTGAGCGACAACGACGAGGAGCTCTGCAAAATTGACCCTGATCGTTGACGAACCACCCTCTGGCAGACGTCCACCACATCCTTACCTTTTGCCACTATCCCAAAATGTGCTTCCGAGAAGTTCACTGCATCCGACACACTTGTGGACACGAAAATCCACAAACGGACAGTCGGGTACGCCTCTTCTCGGTTCCACCTTCATCCCATTTGCAGAATTCGATCCTCAACTTTTGGCCTCTCTCTCTCTCATAGGTCGACTGTGGTTCCTCTGCCTGTCGGTATAGCCAGTCCCACAACCCCTCGTGCCCACCGAAGATCTGCGCGTCCACCTGTAATCAGTGGTACGTGATATTGGTTGACGATGAAGTGACTACTCACGGATGATCCATTGAATGTTGCCATAGGTTAAAGCCTGCTCAAAAGGTTGTGACCGCGACGTCCCCATCTCGGTGCAGCTTCTGTAGTCGTTGAGGCGGGCTTGACCTATCCCTACGCCGCATGCGGGTATGAGACAGCGCCATAATAACCCCCTTCCCCCCCATCTCCACACAAAGTCCAATGGTCTCATCGGGCGCCTTTCACTTTCTCTCTTTCGTAGCAGTTCCGTACTATTGTAGTTCACGGTAAACTAGTTTGTATTGATCATCTATACCTAGAGCTTTATAAGTACCTGTAGTCTGAATTAACTTACCTTCAATATCCTCCATATGATTTAGCACCCTTGTCAAACGTTGGGCGCCGTTTTTGAAATGTCTTGATCGTTGATGAGCACGAGCTATAATCCCGCCAGAAAGAATAAGCCAGCCGTTTTGAAGCACGAAGGGGGTAGGGGTATTGAACAGCGATGGCCCACTTGAACGACAGGAAAGAATTACTCCAAATTAGTGAGGCTGCCCTGGTGTGCTTGACTAGGACAATTGTATGGCAGTCCCACAGATAGATAGGCCCAAACTGCAATGTGACTTTGTCAACACCTTGGGGAAAGACTCGTCCCCACGAAATGTCTTGATAGATTTCTATTCCCCCCTCCCTCTGATTCTCAAGTTTGACATCGAGATCTTGTTATATCAGGAGGCTGCGTACAAGGGGGCCAATCTTCCGACGACTCCACGGACTTGGAGCAGGGTTTTTTTCTTTTCTCTTTATTGTTGGTCTGGGTCGGGTAGAAGTGATGTGAGACAGAGGGACTTCATGCCCAGAGGAACAAAAATCATGTTTCACGGAAAATAACGCAACGATCCCCTGGTGAGGTACAGAGGATTTCTTTCAGGAATCATTCTGCATTTTAAGGCCGGGACAGCATCCTCGAATTTTTTTTGTTCTTGGATGAGTCGTAAATTCCGAGTGTGAAGGCCTGTTTCCCTTACCCAGGTTGCGTGTCAGGTCAGAATGATGGAGATTGCAAAAGGATCCATACCACTATTGTGAGACCCAGAAGGATCACCCGCAGTGGTTCCGCAATACCCACAAAGAGGCTAAAAGGTTCGCTAGGATAGGAAACTCTCTGGGCAGCAAGGCAGCCGAACAATGTTTTGCGCACATGACAAGAATCCTAGAAATCCCAAAAAAATTACAAAAGGATTGGGCGAGGGAAATATTCAACCAGGTCAAATTGCAGATCCGAGAAAAAAACAGACGGCCTAGGCATACAGAGTTGGCAGGCGAGGCCTTGAGGATTGACAGGATAGTTATAGGCTCTTGTACCCGAAAAGGATTTCTGGGTTCGTCCGGAAAGATTTCAGCACCGCAGAAACGGCATCTTAAGGCCCATGAGCGCGTAATGCAAGGCACTGACTAGGAGAA
>JAIFHD010003749.1:0-17847 GCA_019721455.1 Psilocybe mexicana
TATCTGTTGAGGAAGGCTCGGAAAGTCCCCATATTCCAGGATTTCTAGCTTCTTGTCCAACGGTGACCAAAAGGGCATCGAAGCTTTTGTCTTGGGCAAAAGAACCAACCTGGCCGTCGAGAGAGCATACGGCTGCGCCGCCGAGGGTCGCAAGATACAGAAGGGAGGCAATGGAAAGAGGTTTATTCGCGAATGAAAGGGAGTTTGCAGGTGTGGGTGCTGCAGGCGTGGATGCTGCAGATGCGGTTTCTGTAGGTGCAGCAACACTTCTGGCATTGATAGCACACATCTTGGCCGCGATGCTAGCATTCTGGATAGCGTTGAGAATCGAAATATTGAATCCTCCAGATACATCTGTGCCTAATCCGACCTGTAGTATTGATGTCAGAACATGATCTTCTGTATAGGAAATAATCGCACTTTAATGCCCTTGTCAAGGAATAGCCCGACAGGAGCGATTCCACTGCTTAGGTTGAAATTACTGGTGGGGCAGTGACTGATACCAGCGTTTTTTGACTTGATCAAATCCATTTCAGCCTCGGTCAAATGTACCGCATGCGCCAGTATTGTGTTGTGGCGGAGCAGGTTGAAAGAATCGTAAACACCAGCATAGTGCGAGACATTCGGGAATAAAGTTTGAGTGAATGATACTTCCTCTGGATTCTCTGATATGTGCGTTTGGATTCGGATCGTCGGGTCAGAGGCGGCAAGGGTACCCAGCGATGACAATAGGTCGTCTGTGCAGGATATTGCAAAGCGAGGTGTTATGATTGGTTGCACAAGAGGTTCATGATCGCTCGTTTCTGGACGTGGTGACAATGAACGTATATGAGATATGAGACTTTGGGTATCTGCGAGCGAAGAATGACTGGAGCTCTCAACGTAATGAGATGGACAATGCCGGTTCATGTTGCATTTCTGGGGGAAAGTGGATCAGTTATTGGTGTTGAACAGCATATAACCCTGAACGCACCCCTACAAAGGCACGTTGGCCGAAAGCGTGGATAATATTTGCCAATACTTTGGTCGATTCAAGGTGAAGGGTGCCATAGTAGCAACAAGTAGTAGTCTATAAGTTAAAATTTTTAACAAATAAGAGATAATGATGTGTCCATTAGAGTCAAGGACTTACCCCTGAATCTATTACACGACGCACAACAGACTCGTACGTCTTTCGAGCAAAGTCGATATCAGAAAACTTGCTCTCTGTAGGAAAGGTGACGTATTTAAGCCAATCCAAGAGTTGATACTGGCCACCTCTAATAACATCGACCAAAATATTAGATGAGCATGACCTGCGGGAAGAGTACGAAGTGTACTTACGTCCCCATATTGGGTACTTGGGGGGCATGCTAATGAGGACACGAACATTAAAACCTGTCCCTTTCTAGACATATAAGCTTATAGTAGCACATACTGTATGTGTATCAATGAATCCTGGCATGAGGAATTCTCCTTCCCTCAACTCGACGAGAACCTGAGCAGCATCAATGTATCCCTTCGATGCCAAGACCTCTTGTAGGACTGAAGGTTCGACATCATCGACTACCCAGTCGATGTTTCCAGATTTGTTCACTGCGAGGAGGCACCGGGGATAGGCAGAATAGGTCGTCAGAGATATAGGATTGATGACAGGACCGTAGAAGATGGTGGTTTGAGCTTGAGGTGACATAAATTCTGCTGATGGGACTGTGGAAGACGACAGGAGTAAGCAGGGGGAAGCCAACAGGGTGTAGGATAGCTGTGTGCGGACATTTCGCTAATCATCGTGAAGAACGGTTTGCAAGCGGCACAAGGCATGTTGTTCCGTTGCCACTAAGGCGTGTTCGCGGATAAGATAAGATAAGACATACTTAGCCCAATCGGGTTTGATGGGTGAGTCGAGTTGCCGAGCCTAAGCCCGCCTCTACATAGCAATTCAACCACCACAATTGCACCACAACGTCGATGAGGCCTTGAGCTTTATTTCACTTTGCCCAAACTTTTTCAACTGTAAAGCCGAATTTGAAAGCGATATAATGCTTGGCGCGACTCCGACGAAAATCTCGCTCAGATAGACTCCAATCGTCAAGTCCAATTGCAAGGCCTTTCGATACCATCCAATATACTTATCTTCATAACCTTCGGTTCTCCATAGATTCTATGCTCCACCCCACCCCAACGTATCTAGTTTTGTCACTACCAGGACTCTATTTGTCGATGCTTTTCTCCTCTGAATCCCCTTCAGCTCGGTGACGCCACATTGCAAATGTCTGCCAATCTGGCTCAAATTAGCCCTCCAGATGTTTTCATCTCGACAAGGACTATTGGTCAATTAGGACGAATACACCGACACCCTACTCTGGTCTACTATATAACGATATTAAAGTCACAGAATAGATTCACTGTCGACCGGCGCCATGAAATTCCGTAAGTCTTACCATTAATTAAAATCAAAGCATCTTATGCATAACTTTCCAATCGCTGACAATTCAGCTTTAATTCACATTCACTATCCTCCAAAACTTTTCGGGAGCGAAGAAGTTGTCGAATTGGGCTCCCAAATCTCGCAGGGTTTCTCCTTCAACCGACGCAAAATCCAACGGCTTTTTTGTATATCCTCGTCGACACTTGACAGGACAACATTTAAACTCGCAAACACTTGTCGATTATCTGCTCTTCTAGTCAGATGAATTTGATTTGATGTCTCCTTCCCAAGGGCCATGCCACTTCTGGTCCAACATTTTCTCGCGTGGAGGTGTCTTCGTTATAAGTATGTAATTTTGACTCTTTCAAGTACATCCAGGAGTTAACTAAATGCCGTGTTTGCGTAGCCATCGACGATATCGCTATATTTCCACTCTCCGTTTCATCAATATTCCTCAACAACTCACCGCTCAGATCGTACCAGCATCTCACATCTTATCATGTGGAGTCTCCAGTTGAAGAATTTTTGAGACACGCCCAAATCACCCAATCATCCGGCTGCACATCATAATGCTAGTGCCGGACAGCGCTGATAGCGGCGTCCACGGGACACCAAAATGCTATCTTGAACGTTACAACCATTAACGACAGGATAACTTCTTTCGTTACCCTCGCCTTAAACACCCAAATCTATCAGTTGAAGCGCCGTTACGATGATCAATCTACTCAGTGTCCAAAGATAAACATCATGCAGAACACCGGTGTCTTTCTAGGTTCATCTGCACGGAACTCCAAAACGGCAAACCCACATTGGATTGAAGCAAAGTAACTCAAGATAGAGCAATTATCTGCAGCAATGACGGTTGGCTGGTCGACAAATTTTACATATCCCAACGATGTCTGCGTAGCCCAAGATATCCTCCAACGTCCCTGCCAATATCGCCGCTGGTTTCACCGAGCCTTCTGATCATCTTTCGCTTCGCCGCTGTGGTGGCGTATATCGTGGAACCCCATTTTAAGGACATCGAACATACTTATATCCATCTCATGCCTTTACGTTGGACGGAAATATTGCGTTTCTCCCAGTTGTTGCGCGCGATGATGAACAACTTGGCACGGATATAACCATGCATTCGACCTTTTTTGATACGGCGTGCCTAATATACCGACGAGAGACTCGTGGTCAGGCCACAGCCGACGCTTTGTCTTGCTGATCACCGCCGCCTGCGTTATATCCGTCTTTCCATCCCTCTTGTTCTCTGGTTACGGACATCGGAGTAGACCCAGCGCGGGGCGACAGGCGATTGGAAACGCTAAAGACCGCTGAGAGTTCGCGATTACACGTGATTAGGGGCCCGAGACCCGAATTCGTCGCGAGAACGGGCAAGTGGGGAGGTGGGACACGCAGAAAGATGGAAGATCATGAAGATGATGCCTTCCCAAGGATGTCTGTCGTAGCCTGTCGCGCACCACAACACAAGGCTTTTGAGACCGGTGCCCCTTATTTCTGTTCATCTGAAGACTTCCGAGCTGACTACCATGATGTCAGGAATGATGCCCCTCATAGAGGACATCCTTTCTCATGGCCTTTTCTGTCGACAACTCCCTTGTGGTCCTGTGCGTCCATACATCATGATCAGTATTCACAGAATTTATTGAAACCAAAATACCCTCCGTTACTTCAAATCATGGAAGGTCGCGTTACTTGTGTGCGCACCCAACAATTCACAGCATCTTGCATACGATCTTGTCAACATTCCAACTTCGACTCTTAGACTCGTGCGATGCAAGGTTTTTACGGCAATCCGTGAAGAAAAAGAATGATGCGACACCTAAGCCACTTGAAGCGTTCGGTTGTTAAATCTTATGCGGTTGTGGAATTCCTTGTTCTCGTACGCCTTACCCGCTAGCATCAGAGCGTCAAGGTTTTTTCCGATTTACAACCTTAGGTGTCAAACCCTTCAATCAGTCAACCTTTGGAAGTCGGGTTGCTGGGACTGGACCCCGCTTAAAAATTCAGACATGACAGAACGTGTAATGGTGAGCGAAGTCGTCTGAGCATTCTACAACGCACTCAAATTTCACCGACATCGGAAATTTCTACTGAAATAGATTTTCGGAACCTCATGTATTACTTGCCAATGAAATGAAGAAAGTAACACAAGAACCCGACATCACACGCCCTTTATTTTTTCGAAGATGCAGCACGCGTGAACGTGGATGACATGTACGGCAATTTGACCCACACCGGTTTTTCTTGGGCAAATTGAACCAGAGATATTACTCGTTCATCGCGTTTTCATCATAAAGCAGGGACTGTGGGCATGATAGTGTAATGGCTCTTCCCACCATGACATCGCATAGGAGCCAATAATATGTATCATCGTCGAACCATCCGTGGAGAATCGAGAGCTTGGACTGGACAGGAGATGGCCGAGTGGATGTCACCTGGACTTTTTTTTTCGATTTCGAGTTCCGGAGTCATCAGTTTACACTCCTCCAGGAATTCCGCTGAGGATCGTATATGTACTACATACTAATAGACGTGCTTCACGTTTCCTCTGGATCGCTCGGATAACAATTTTTTTTTCTGATTGACGCCAGACAGTCAAGGCTGTCAGATGTGACTTTGAGCGGGCAACGGACCCGAAGGCTGGGGTATTTAGGGCAGTGTGAACAGAGCACCCACCTTCATGATAAGTCTCTTGTCACGGTGGAGAAATGAGAACTCTTTCGCGTGCCTTGTGGGTATCTATCAAACTCTGTAGAGCCTTCTAATGATCTGCTTACTGAGAGAGGGCGTTACACGCCTATTCTTGTATTACGCCGGTCGATTAGAATTGGATAGTCTGGCCACTAAAACCGTCCAAAATGCTATAGAGAGTTGGCTTACTAGGGGATCAATGTGATTAATTACTTCACGTTATAATCAAGAAGTATTAGATGGAAGTTTGTATTCAAGAATTCTTCCGCAGAGACAAATGATGACGAGATGACTGTCACTCTCCGTGGCAAAAGCTTTCCATTCGCAACAGCGACCCCAGATTGGTACCGTAACATTTGAACTAGAAGCCTGAATATATACAGTCCTACAGGAGAGTGTGGAAATCCGAGGACGACGAAACAGGTGAAATTGATGGAGGCAGTGTGCGTGGCAGGAACGCGCAGCGTCGGACTTGGAAATCATCGCGCACCCTGTTAATTAGTCGCGTCTTTGTCTATCTTTCGACGCGTTTTTACGCGTCTTTACGTTGCAAGAGGCTTACGATAAAAAAGACCTTGTCTGTAAAGCACTTATGAAAGACATGAGGAGGGTCGAAGAAGATGACGAGGTGTCTTGCTGGCTTTCCGGGGGGCGGCCGCTTGTGGGATGGGGTGATCCGTAGGGATGTTAGAAAGCCCATGAGCTCCCATGAGGCGGCTGGGAGAGAGGATCTTGGAATGGTGGCGACATAGATACTGCCGATGGAGAGTATTGCATAATTGCTGTTCCCGCGTATCACGGTCCCTCGTCGACAGTAATGGGAAAAGTTAGGAATGTCTTATATACTGGTATTATATTCTCAAACGGGCTCAAGGCAGCGGTCGTCGTCGTCGTCTGGAGAGTTCTTACGGTGATTTCTGGTCGTCAGACAGGCAGACAAGGTAGATAGAACAGGATAAAAATTGCTGGGGTGTTAGAGAGGCCGGGATCAGAGATTTTGAATTTAGGTAGGGAAGTGAGTTATACTTGTCACTTAGTTAACTCAAAAATATATAAACTAAAATTCAAATTTTCAGGACCCTGTGTCCTCCTCTCCTCTCCTCCACCAATCTACAGGCACTGCGTTAGGCGGCTTGCTTCTTCTCTTTCTTCATCCACAACATGCCTTCTCTTCGTCGTACCGCCTCTTCGCCCGCTGTTCGTTCTTCTCCATATTCCCATAGTCCTCTCGTGGCTAGGGGCAATGGTCACCGACGGTCTTCCGGTTCAGAGACGACAAGCAGGCGTGTACTGGCTGACATTGAGTGGTGGAGAGTTACCGACGGTCAGCGCGAAGCCAGCCCTGACCAGGAGTCGGAGGATCGCAATCGTGGCAACCTGGACGTCGTCGTCGACCTCGACGTGTCCCGCGGCCAAGGCATTCACATTACCCATGTCGATGCTGGGGTTACCAATCCCGTTTCCCTACCCGCGCTATGGTCCACAGCGCCTGCATTGGTCTCTGACGAGGTTGGTCGCCTTTTCTTTTCTTGTTTCATCACTGCGCTCGATTTCTCCGACTCTCCTCCGTTGTACCCTGCACAAGCTGACACTTCTTGTTCCTTGCAATCCATCAGACATCAGCAGATGTACTCCCAACCGAGCAGTTCTCTGAACTCTCGTTGACCCCTCGCACGCCGACACACAGGCACCGCTCGCTGGAGTCTTCGACCTCCTCTTTGGAGTCGACTCCCGAAGCACCCGAGCACCCTCTTGGGGCTCTTCAATTGAGCATATCCGACATGGACATGGGCATACCTCAGACTACCCTGATTCCTCTGCCCGTCCATAACCGCAGTCGTTACGGTGCTTTGTCGCCTATCGTCGTGCGGCCTTTTGTCCTTATGGATTGCTTCTTGCTTGAGGATGACAGCGTCACCAAGTACGCTGACTTTGCTGTCTCGCCCTTATCTTCCGCCCCGCAATTCTTTGATTAAGAGAATTACACCCACAATCCACGACCCTCTTTAAAGCCTCTTCCCAAAAAGCTCCTCCGCATTTCCGTCTTCTCAACTGCGCAACCCAGACTGCAATCCGCACTTGCAGCCCACAAAGCTTTTCGCTCAACAGTCCACTTTCTTCCTCTTTGTCTCTGAACCATCATCATCATCATCTCACTCGCACAGGGGCATCAAAGGAACCATCCCCTTCAATCCAATCTCAATTACCACTCAATCATCGTTTTCCTCATCATCAAAATTTTTCTATTTTTCTATTGCATTTCATCCATTTTTTTATATCTTCACACCAATCAAGCCCTTTCTCAATTCTCAATTCATTCTCATCGCATCGCATCGTTCTATCGCACGACCACACGCCTTTTACGACGTTGCCCGTTCTTCTGCACCATTTCAAAAGAAACAAAACAATAATTCTCGTTCAAACCACTATATTCATTTTCCGTTCACGAATTCAACAGCTGTGCCCTTCTCCCCTTCCCCCACGACCGCGGGTGCCTCTTTATTTCCGCTTCCCGCCTCCACTATCCGACTTGCCTGCGGCTGTTATCGTTCTCTCTTCACCCGATCACCCTTCTTCCCTACATCCGTCCTGGAACGCTGATGCATTTTACGACAACTTCTCATTTCCACTCACGATAAATTTACCATTTATCTATTGCTATATCTTCACGCATTTACACTTTTTCCATCTTTCTGCATATTTGTTCTTGAAATGGTGGTAGCCCACCGGCACAGGCAGTGGGAAGCAAAGATGGTCGTTGACTTCTTTGTCCTCCCTCCCCTTCTGTGGCAGATTATTCTCTTTTCCGATTCTTCCTCTTTCCCTTTGACCCCTCATCATTTGTAACGATTAGATATGCACTCAGTTTCGTTTACGTACCTATGCTGCCCTCTGTTGTCCGTTTGCAATCTGCTCTCGACTGTCTCCCCTCACGACCCCATCACGACCTTTCTGCCTTATCTTTCTCGTCAAATCTCGAAATAACTCCCAAGGTCATCCGGCCTACCTGTTTTATTTTTCCCCTATAGAAGTGGTCCACACAAGATGCCCAGGAGTTCATGTTTTCTTATCTGAAACGACCTTTTTTCATTTCTTTTTGTTCACTTTTTTTTTATCCAATTACAACTTTTTGAATTTTGTCCAAAACGAAATTCGAAAAGAAACCGAAAGAAAAAGAAACAGAACTTGATTCCAATTTTATTTAACACAAAGCCAAACCTATATATTATCTGGATCTCGTTCTTTTCATGCTGCTGTGTTCAATCGCCCGCCCGCCCATTGACACAACCTATGTAGCCCCACCGGTACCCGTTGTGTTTCCCTCGTTGTGCCAGTGGTTCACCGCCCTGGCGCGGTACACACGAAACACCACCGTAACCGCCACAATTTCCCCCTCTTCAGATACCGATACACCGATTTGTTCAGCTAGTTACCCTATTCTATTAACCCCTGTTGGCAAATCTTGTATTATTTATCATAAACGCAAAGTGCTTATGTATGTAACCTGCTTTGTACATACAAGCCGTGCCTTCGCTTCGCTCTGGCCGTCTTGTTCATGCTTAAGGAATCAAAAAAAAAAAAGAAGGGCAAAACACATATTAAAAATTTCACAGTAAATTCAGAAACCTCACCACTCCTCGCCTCCCTGCGGTCGGCTCGTCGTGGCTCGGCTGATCATGAAGGTCAATGCTTTTTCAGAGGTCCATGCACCAAGGTCCAAATACAGATAAGGATGCAAATAAGCATCAACGAATTCGCACCATCTCATTAATATATGTAGGATCGTTTCTGCCCTCCGCAATCGACTTGTTTTGAAATTTGTTAAAACAACTAGTATATGTATTAGATTGATTGACAGCTAACTGCAAAACTCTAGACCGTTTTCACTTTTTCCACAAGTGCGCTTCTGTTTGTACCCAAACAACCAGTTTCGGCCTAGTGAAGGAGACTTGGAGTCAATGATACTCCCCTGACGGCGCGCCTCATTCAGTCGTTCCATAAGAGCAAAAAGCGGGCACTCCACAACCCCACTCGACTCCTCAAAGGCGTCATTTTTGTTGCAAAAATCCCAAAACCGGATATTTGTGTCCAAACACCGGCGCACTCAGAAAAATAGAAAACGGTCTAGGGTTTTGCAGTTAGCTGGAATTATTGTGGCAAATAGGTGGCAAATCCAAGCCAAGAACTTGGAAGAAGCAGATATAAAATGCGATCGCCTGAATGGCGCGTCCTATCATCGTCATCATCATCATTCTATCCCTATTCCCGCACGTTCGATTGGAATCACAGGCTTGGGACATGTTGCCCCTGGGGTTGAAGTTCGTCAGTCGTCCGTCGTCCATCGGAGTCAAGAGAAAACAAGAACATCTAAAGAAGACCTATGACAGCCTATGACCTCCTATGACACGTTTTTTGGAGGTGCATTGCCGTGTGATGTCACCACCATCTTGGCGAGAAAGGACGTGGAATGGAGAATGATGATTGAAAGCAAGGTCAAGACATAGTTTTACGTCTCCAACATGCTGCTACGTCATGAATTTGAATTGGATGGGTGCTTCTTTAAGCGCCTGTATTTGAAAGTCGACGTTCCATCGCGACGGGGCGGTGTGGTCGAGGCCTATGATAGAACCCTCGTTGCAAGCGGCCACCGAGAGCCAGTGTGGACATCGGGAAAAGACACCTGACGAAGAGTTGATGCCAGGAAATTGAAGAACCTGAAGAATATTGATAAATGGACCCGACAGTTCTCGAGATAAGGGTTTGAAATGTAGGTGAAGTGAAGTGAAGGTGGCGTTGCGGATGATGTTCGGAGGGATTGGTCTGTTAACGGTTGATATGAAACGAGTGGTGGGTGGTCTTGTTGTGGGGTAAAAAAATAGATGGAACCATTCACCCCACACGTATACAAGGACTTGGCCACCATGACGGAGGAATGGAACCATCAAAACAGATGTATATTTGGAGGGTTCAACGCTTCATGCCCATCACCACAGATGGTCCAGAAACCTTGCTCCACGGTGACGGCGCAAGAGGACCGTATCGGAAGTCAATGGGGGGCCCAGGAGGCAGATTCTTCGGTGCTTGTGAAGGAGGTGGGCGCATCTGATAGGGATTAGGTTGTTGATGTTGGTGTCCCTGAGGCGCAGATTGTTGCTGGGGTTGACCAGATCGCATTTTCCAAGCTGTGCGAATCGCGTTGGATCGTTCGAGAAGCTGGATTCACGGAAGGATCAAATCTACTGAAAGAAGACGAAGGGAAGAGGACCAACCGCTTCTTTCTCGACTCCATCTGCGATACTTTGGATGATGTTTTCCACCACAGTACGATGGTTTCCATGTGGCTTATCGTCTCGAAAGCGCATCATCCTCCAACGAGACATGCTCGGATCCCAATGGACCTCGACGACCCGGTCGTCAACTTGCTCGCCTGATTGTTTGAGTCTATGAAATAGAAGCAACAGAAGAAAAGTAGTTAGTTCAACCATTGCTAAAACGACCTTATTCCCTGGATGAGAAAATGATAAATGAAAAAGTGTTGAACCCACCTTTCCCATTCTTCGTCGTCAACAAACATGTCATCATAGAGGTCATAGTTATCACCGCCATTCCAAACGTAGAGAAGAAACAAAGGCTTCGCGTGCCAATCTGGCTCTTTTGGGTTGTATCGAGAGGGTGGGAAGCGAAGGACGAGTTTAAAGTCAATCGAGTTTTCTGAGGGAGGTTTCCACTTCAATCTGTTCCAGATAGTGAGTACGGAATTGTAAGTGTCTACAGGACCAACTTACATGTTTCTATCTGTTCCTGGTGTATATGGGGTATTCACACATGTGTATATAAGCCCGTCGTTTCCGTGTTGAAGTGCTGGGATATCGACCAAGAAGACCTTTTCAACCGAGTACGACAAGTTGGTTTCTTTGAGCTTGATACTGTAAAAGGACCAATCAAAAGGAATTCTTAATTCCAAAGATAGGGAGACTTTACCTGAAAGGTTGCTGTTCAGCGACATGGGGATGGTCATGGATCATTTTTGCATAAGGCTTGTAGAGCCATTCTCTTAGTCTCTGGAAAATGCATCAAAACCTCTGTGATTTCATATTGATGGAGGATGACTTACACCGTATCTTTTGTCTAAAGGCCTTGCCATGACGTTTTGGTCATCGATCACCAGGCAGTCAAAGGCGAGATAGCATACTTTCTCCTGTTGGATCAGGTAAGAACGATGCCGAGGTCACGGTGTTCTTCGACGCACCTGGCCCGTTCTAGGGTCAACATCAAGGACCAGTTCTCCGTCAATCAAGCTGCTTCGCAATGGCAATTGAGGATTTTCGTGATGTGGCAAGAAAATCCCAGAAATTTGGCGGTATTCGTTATGTCTGTCTATCTTCAGATAACCAATGAGTCGATCGCCATAAGACAATGAAAGACGCGTACAAGGTAAATCGACTGATCATTCGTCTCCCAGTTCGTTAGGACCAAGAAGAGCACACGAATCCCGTCCGACTTTTCACAGACCCAATAGCTGCAAAAAATAGACAAAGGATTGGTGGCTCACGCGTGAGCGTGGGGTCAGACGACACAGAAAGGAGGAGAGAACTCACTCTTGGGTTTCTAATTTTGCCAGATCTGTGTAGGCAAAGCTGACAGGCTGGCTTCCGGGGAACCTGAAAAGAGTTGAAGCGGTATGGTTAACGCCGCAGACGGAATGTGAGGATCAGCAGGACCTGCCTGTCGTGATCCAACTGGCATATCCTGGCAACTTGGGATTTGAGCCATTGCTCTTGAGGAGAATGCTTCGGAATGAGGGAGCCAGGGAGCTTGGGGATAGACATTATGAGCAAAGCGGTGGTCGTAAGGGGTGCATACACGCAGAGCCTCGACAAGGCGTTTATAAAGAGTCAGAGTGGCAAGTGCCCACCAAACCCTGCACGTCCTAAAAACTACAAGTCCCGTGCGCGTCGTAACACTTATGTAAGCGCATATTGTTCTTCTCAAATGTACCCACTTCAGGTGAGAATCATTCTTATCGGACGAGAAAGAGGAGATTATGGTGCTTGGAGTGACGAGTACATAAACAAAGACGAAATGCGACAAAAAACAGAACACGAAAACAATGATCATCGATCCTCCGCCCATTCCTGATAGAATAGGAGAAAAAAAAGGGTCAGAGTTCATAAGATGTTATCAGAAAAAAGCACGCTTACGTTCTCCTTCTTGATCTGAGCCTAAGATGCGGAAATTCGTACTTAATAAGATAATCGATGGAAACACACACAAAGAACCTACCTCTTCCTCGGGCGTGAAATCGTTGACGATGTTGAAGAGTTTGCGGATCTCTTCGGGTGTCTTTCCCTTGATCATGTTTGCAACTGTCTTGCAGCCGACATCACTGTAGGCGCAGCAGATCAGATTAAATCACTGTTGTAAGAAAAAAATGTGACATACAGAAGGGATTTGATGTCGAGATAGTTCGCTGCCAGAATGATCTCGAAAAGCATCTCCTGATCTACGGTGATGAACTTCTGGTCCCATTCGCTGATGTCAGTGGTCCGTTTCCTGGTGTCGTCCTGGCTGGAATCAGCATCGCCAGAAGGCAGAGGCTCGCCACGATGGTGTTCGCAGTATTCGAGCACCTGAAAACGAGATTGAGTATTCCGGGGTAGATGTAGGCGAAAAGAGTATCAACGGACTTTCTTCATGACGCTGGACGAGACATTGGGCAAAGGGATGGGCTGGTCAGACTCGCCGACATCTGAAGATAAGAAAGGGATGAATGAACACGTTGAATGCCATGAGGCGGGACAGCAAAGAACGTACCCTCAAGCATGTTTTTGATCAACACCGAGCGTTCGACCACATCTTTGTCTGCGTTGAATTGTTCATTGTCGGAGGTGACGAGAAGGACCATTTTGGATGGAAAGAGATAGAAAAGCGGCGGGAAAAGATATGGAAAAGTGTGTGGGGAGCGGGAGGCAGTTGATGGTGGAGAATGAAAGGAAAGAGGTTTATAAATTGGGCCCATGTTGTATTTCGGTGATGGCCGAGCCCACAGAGGTCCGTGCTTTGACCTCGTTTATTATCTTTTTGAGTCAACTGCTCATGTCTTTTCTGACTCGTTGCATCAATTTGGCCCAGCGGTCGCCATTTACCCTCCTAGGTATCTATCCTATTGACTCAACTATTTTCATAGTTCTAATTGTCCCAAAGGCGCCGTCCGAACTGCCACAAAACGTGCCGGAGGCACTGTCCACAACCATGGCGGTTCTCCAGGTAAACGCCTAGGTGTCAAAAAATTCTCTGGTATTGTTTTTTCTCTCTTCTTTGTTCTGTTTATTGTATTCACGAAAAAACCTGACTAGATCAATTCGTCATCCCTGGAAATATCATTGTAAGACAACGGGGTACTTTGTTCCACCCAGGCCAGCATGTTCGTCCCTTGCTCACACAACTATATGACACAGTCTGAACCTTTTTTTAGGTGAAAATGGGTCGAGACCACACAATATTCGCCACTGTCCCCGGATTCGTTCGCTTCTACAAAGAGAAACATATGCTGGGCGAACGGAAATATGTGGGTGTGGTCCTGGATCGCGGAGACAAGCTGCCGCGCGACGAAGCCTCCCGTGGCCGCAGTCGCTACTGTGGTCTCGTTGATCGTAACAGCCCGGAGGTTAAGCAACTTCAGTAAAACCAGGCAATGTAGGTTGGACCGATGCCTGTTCGTCCACTCAGCTGTGTATTTATATATCATCCTAATAGAGCCCTGGAAGTCTAATAAAACCTTTAACAAATTATCCTTGAGGTCACACTTGCGAAGTCAGGCCGTTTCACATCGTCTGAATAATACCGGGTTCGATATCCCAGCAACTGCAGCGCATCTACATTGTCGGTATCATCTTCTATAAATATCCTCTTTCGCAGGGCAACGACATGGATTCTGTCTCCGAGTGCTTTCTCAAGTACCACCACAATGACCGCCGACACCAGTCCAGCACCTCTCCTTACTATCACTCCATTCAAACCGTCTGGTGAGCCACCTTCAGTCTTGAGACTGTACATTATCCTTACTTCTCGCAACACAAAGAAATACCCCCAGAGGAGCAGATTATCGCGGAAGGCAAAGTGTTGATAGAGGAGTCAGAATCCTGGAAGGCCGGCAAGACTTTCTTTAACGACGTCCACACCAGTTACAGAGCCAAGCTTCCTGGCGACGGTGCTCCTTGGCACTGTCGCTTCAGCGAGCACAAACCGGACGAAATTACTTTCGACCAACTCTGGGAAAAGCTATCTCATAACAAAGCTGAGAATGAATTACAGTAAGTGTCCCTCCTTTATGTTCTAGGATCGTCAGCAAGACTGACACCAATGTCCAAGGTTTATTCACGAGATTCAAAAGGTCACTAAAGTCAGAGAAATCTCCCCAACAGCGAATATCTGGACTTTATACTACACCTTCCTGCCACCTGTTTCTCCACGAGTATTTACTGTCCTCCAAGTTACTCATCTATCCGAAAGCGAGCCAAAAACTGGGTATGCAATTCAACCAGACTCCAAAACGCACAGCATTCTCAAACTTGTCAACTCCTTTTAGGCTGATTGTCTCTCTTTCGATTGACTTGACATCCAAAGGCGATGAAGAATTACACCTCCTGGAAGAAAAGGGCACGAAAGGGCGTTATGTTAGCGTGGAACGCGTCAAGCTCCTCGAGAACGGCAATACTGAATGGCGAATGGCAACATCTAGTACACCTGGTGGCAGTATTCCGAATTTCTTAGTTGAGAGCACCATGGCGAAGAAGATAGCATCGGTACGCAGGACCTCTTTGTAATCTGTCTGATTCTGATCCATGTCTCCCCGGTTTTTGTAGGATGTCCCGCAGTTTATCAAATGGTTCCAAAAGACTACATCAAAGAAATGACAATTATCGAAATAGTTGGCAGTTAGAGCTTTTTATAGCGCCGTATTCTTTTTGACTAGACAATAGCGTATTTGTGTGAAGTCTTCTCAGCGGTGTCTTGAACTTTTTGTCTTCTTGATAACACTCATTCCAAAATCCCTTATTGACGGCTGTGAAGCGAAACACCAGAAATAGTCAAATGTATGATTCCGACGACCATTGATCAACACATCTCAAAATTCGAGCACAATAAGGATCATGAAATTTTTGTTTATTCGTGACAGTAAGATGTTTTCCTAGTCAAGCAACAGGAAAAATGGGAGTCTAGTACATCAATTTCTCGATGGCGTTTTTGATAGCAGTGATTTGGGAAGACAACTCCTTGGATTCTCCAGTGGTGACACTAGCGGAGATGACGGGCCTGGAGACATTGCAAGCACGTCCAAGGGCAGCCTTGGAGGGCAAGAAGATGTAAGGAACGTTCTGAAAAGACACGAAGGGTCAGATAAACAGCAACGTATACGATCAAGTCAATTGACACACCTTTTCTTCACAAAGAAGGGGAAGGTGGAGAAGAATTTCCAAGGGCTCAGTGTCGGCGGTCAGAATGATGAATTCTGCGATACCACGGTTAAGAGTCTTGGTAGCTGAGGTTTGTGTTAATAATTGCTGATAGCGCTGTAGACAGAAACGTACCTTCGTTGGCACCTTTCTTCAACTGCTTGTATTGACCAGCTTGTTGAACAAGCTCGAGAATCTGAAGATGACTCGAAATCAGTCCAATTTATCACAGAACATCTAGAAAGCAAACGCACAGAGTTGGTCAAGTTGGCATCAGCCAAAGGCCAGGCTCGTCCGTGTGTTTCTGCCATGTTTCTCGTTGATGGATAGGTTTTAAAGTGACCTCACGGTTGATCCTTGGTCGAGTGGTGGTAGAGTTGGTACAAAGCAAGTCAGTTCGACTTTTCCAAAAAAACTGATGTTGATTACCTAAGGTCCACTGACCTACTTAAATTGGACGTACGATGATGCCCCGAGCTATTTATGGCACACCCCTTTCCAGCAGATACAGGCTGCGGGAGCAGGCGGGTCGAGTAAGTTCCCACTTAAACTTGTACCAGTATGTCCCCAAAAACCGTCTACTTCGGATATGGCAGCAACCTCTGGCTTGACCAGATGAAACGGCGTTGCCCAGAAAGCAAATACATTGGCGTTGGTTCTTTGACAAACTGGTAAGTACTAAGCGCTCATTCCATCTCATGTTTCTCCATGTTTCTAACGTAGAATGTGATAAAGGAGATGGATAATAAACGAAAGAGGATATGGAAACATTGTTCCATCCAGGGGGGATATCGTCTATGGCCTCATGTACGAACTCAGCGAGGCAGACGAACACGATCTCGACATCTACGAGGGAGAAACGTACGAGAAGAAAACCATGCCGGTGGATTTCACGGGAACAAAATCAACCCCACAGAAGAGCATTGTCCAGGCGCTCGTATATATCGACGTCGAACGAAAGGCCGATGGGCCTCCAAGAAAGGAGTACATCTACAGGATGAATATGGGGATTGCAGACGCGCTGGAAGAAGGGGTGCCCAACGAGTACATCGAAAAATACCTTCGCCCCTTCATCCCCGCTCCGGACAATAAAGTTATCTATTATGACATGTAGACTACTTGGTACCATGCTATAATCGCGTTCTCCCCACCCTGGTCTGCCATAGGCCCCTATCTTTAAAGTGCCCCGGGCCGGCGATGAAGTTGTTATCATCAGAGTGATTTGCCAAATACCAAGCAACTGAACGCGCAACAACGCGGCCGCGTCACCTCTACCAATCTTTCACTTCATCATGAACACTCTTGTCGACAGATACTCAACGACCAGCGCCGTAAGCCAGCTACGGAGGGCTCAACGTCTCAATGAAGAAGAAGACGAATTCTCCGATGCCACTTGGGGCTCTGGGGCTGGTTTCGGAAACATCATGAAGGGGGTACCCTCATTTACAGTACCCAACGTTGCAGACGTGCGTTAATCTACGCGTGTATCATCGTGAAGTGAAATTGACTCTGTCGTTTTACAAACAGCCAACTGCTTTCCTGCGCCTCCATACAGACGACCACGCCGATCCCAGTTGCAGAATCAAAATCCAGCACGGTACCACCACTCTCGCTTTCCGATTCCAAGGTGGTGTGATCGTCGCGGTCGATTCTCGGGCGACTGCAGGAAGCTACATTGGTGAGATACAGCGATTTACTCATCTGTCCTTGTCATCCCTCATGAGCTTCTTTTAGCTTCTGGAACTGTCAAAAAGGTTATTGAGATCAACCCATACCTTCTGGGAACTATGGCTGGAGGAGCCGGTAAGTTGCATCCACCACAATCTCTTCCTATCATTCACTAACGTTGTGTACCTAACAGCCGATTGTCAATACTGGGAAACATATCTGGGGATGCATTGCCGATTGCACGAACTTAGGAATCGTGAACGTATTTCAGTGTCAGCAGCCAGCAAATATCTCAGCAACCTTGTTTACAGCTACAAGGGCATGGGACTAAGCATGGTAAATAGCCTCTTTTTCCAGATATTTCTGGCATAGCCTTATCTATTCTTCATAGGGTACAATGATCTGTGGTTGGGATAAAACAGTGAGTCTCGATACACTTCCTGGATGAACCTCGTGTTTTACGTCGATGACAGGGCCCCGCGGTATTCTATGTCGACTCAGACGGAACTCGTCTCAAAGGCGACCTCTTCTCTGTTGGTTCAGGAAGCACATTTGCCTATGGTGTTTTGGATCAAGGGTATCGTTGGGATCTTACCGATGAGGAGGCCCAGG
>JAIFHD010003750.1:0-46402 GCA_019721455.1 Psilocybe mexicana
ACCCCTACTACTTTGCCATAACTTTAACCTACTTGATATGATCAGTCTTAACTACATTATATTAATTACTTTTTTTTTTTTTTTTTTTTTCTTCTTTTTCTTTCGTTCTCTTGTTGGAAGGAGGGTCTATCATTATACACACCAAAGTGATCAAACGTAACTATTAAGAGCAAGCAAGCAAGCAGATAGCACCTCGAACTGACATTGACAACAACACTTCACGCAAAACACAGAACACAGAACCGAACAAAAACAAACAACAGCTCTATTCGGCCTGACAAGTAGGGTGATTAAAGAACACAGCGACGATGGGGCGGATGGAAAAACCGAAAACAATGTGATTGATTCATGAAAAAAAAAAAAGAAAAGAAAAGAAAACAAGATTGTTGATTGTGTATTTTGTTTGAATGGTCGAGAAAAAGAAGAAAAAAGAACGAAAGAAAAGAACAGAAAAAAAAACTAAACGTATGCATGGGGATATCGTAATGATGGTGATGATCAACTGTGCTAAGTATGTGTGTGCGTGCTGTGTGCTCTGTGTGTGTGTGTGCACTGATCATGATTGACGTGTTGAAAGAACGAACAAACGGACGAACGGAACGAACGAAAACAGAAATACATATCGAACATCAAAAGGGTGGGGAGAGTTGGAAAACCATTGTTCTGAATCATCAAAAGTACACACACATACAAGGAAGCATGGACCGATCACGCCGATGTGGGCTTGTAATCTGCGAAGTAGGGGTGCACAAGGGCTCGTTTCGCTGGAGAAGATCAAAGTTTTGGACGCGATGAGCAAAAACGAAAAGGACAATAGAGGAGGTCCGTTTATGACAACAGAAGAAATGGATACACACCGGATATACGTTTCGCCGAGTCATACGTAAGGGTACGCTAGAAGCAAGAGAAAAACAAGAGTCAAAAGATGACTGGGGAAAGAAAGATAGGCCAGAGGACAGACCTTGAGAATGTCGAGGCCATGTTCGTCCAGAGTTGTCACGATACGCGCGAGGTCTTGACGAGACCATTGCGGGAACGTCGCCTTGTAGTCTGGAAGCTGGCTGACGCCAGGCCATGAATCCTCACTCGGCGTCCCCAGAATCCTATAGAAGAGGTGTGAGTGTAAATAGTCAAGATCAAGGACTCCCAGGGGGGTTGCGGGGGTTGATGGGAGAGAAGGGGACCTACCTGAAAATTTTGAATATCTGATCAATCTCGGAGTCACCAGGGAACAGCGGCGCTCCTTGCATTGCCATTTCGGCGAAAATGCATCCCACAGACCACATATCGATGGCGGTCGAGTAGTGACGAGAACCGAGAAGCACTTCAGGTGCGCGGTACCACAGAGTCACAACCTGATTGATATAATGGTTGAGCAAAAACAGTGATGTTGAAACATGAAGGCATAAAAAATACCTCATGAGTGTATGTCCTCATCGGAATACCAAAAGCGCGTGCAAGACCGAAATCGGCGAGTTTAAGATTATCGCGATTATCGATCAGCAAATTCTGCGGCTTGAGATCACGATGAAGGATGCGATGAGAGTGGCAGTATAAAAGCCCGGAGTTCAATTGATGAGTGAATTTCTGTGAACGAAAGAAATAGGTCAGCGATCAATGCCCACGAAATAAAAAACAGGGGGAGGAACGTCGCGTAACGATCGCGTGACGTAGCGAAACTAATTTAAACCACGTGACATTATGTCATGGGAGGATGATTTTTTGGCAATTGGAGAGATAGGCAATGTGATAATTTGCCTTGGGATGGGCTTGGAGAGAAATAGGAGAACTGAGATGATATCGCACAGAACGGGCGTTGTGTGCACGAGGTACCCGACTCGCAAAAACCATATCAAAAATGAACAGTGGAACGCGGGCGTTTCGCGTCGAAAGCGCGCGTAATTTGTGACGCGTTTTTCGACAAAGAAAAAAAAAAGGCCCTCCAGAGGCCACACGAAGATAGCGGGGGAGTGAGAATGAATAATAGATAGGCAACATACCTTGACGATCTGAAGAGAAATGGGCGTACGATTTTGGTTTCCGGTTTCCATGTAGCGCTTGAGGTCGACGTCGAGGAATTCAAAAACGAGGTACAATTTTTGATCCGCATGCACGATGTCCAGCAGCCTGGGAAACAAAAAAAAACGGAGGTGAGGAGTGGGTATGGGGTGGGTCATGGGATGTGGAGTTGGGTTGAGAACACCAAGGTTGATGAAAGACATAAATTAAAAGATTTACCTCACGATGTTCTCATCCTTCAGTTCCTTAAGCAGACTAATTTCCCGAATGGCGGTGCTGGGAACGCCTTCGTCTTCTGCCTCGAGCCTAATCTTCTTGAGCGCGACGACATGACCAGTGGTCACATCTTTGGCCTTGTACACAACCCCATACGTCCCTGCAATGCAAATGTGCATGTGTCAAAAACAAAAGTGTGCGCTTGCAGGCATGAGATGAAAGGACCGACGACGCACCTTCGCCTATACATGGTGGGCTCGGGGATGGGTGGTGAACCATCCAAAGAGATAACAGAGTCACATACCAACTTTCTCAATTTTTTGGTATCTGAAGAACGAAAAAGGATAATGGAGATATCGTATGAGAAACAGGAATGCAACAACAGAGGTCGACGAGTCATGACCCACTTGTCCATTGATACAAAGCTGGAGCGTGTGTGTTTGTTGCTGGAGACGTTGGCTGACGAGGAGCAGGTGGAGGTAGCAAGACAAGATTGGATATTGACGCTAGAACGCTGAGGACGGCGAGGACGGGGGTATCTGGTGAGGTGGGATGGGGGATCAGTGGCAGTGAGCTCGCAACCGGATATGCCCTGAAACTGACTGGGTTTATGCGATGTTTATGGGCGGCGTATCTGGCAGATCACGTAATAATCGATTGGCCAGAGAAAGACAGAGAGATTTAATTGGAAGAGACGTTAAACGCCCAAACGATAGTGGTATGTGGAGGAACAAAAGCAAAAGAACAGAAACACAATTTCCGTTTTTTCCTCTATAAATTATGGCCGAAATTCTACTCTTTTAGGCCTCATTCCAGCACAGCCACTTCTTTCCCTCTGCTCCTGCCGTTTCTCCCGAATTTCACCACTTGTCAAACATTTATGAACACAATAGATTCGCAGGAATGATGAATTTTCAGACCGCTTAGTTACCCTCTACACAGTCCTTATTCACTAACACTCTTCTTTAGCTTTCACTTGCTTGTCGATGGCTTTAAGCCGGAAGGATCACTCAGTCTAATAATATTATATCTCGCCCCCCTCACCTTTTCACACCACGATCGCAAGCCCCGACAGCTTTCTTCTCATGTTGACTGGAAGACCGGAGAATTAACCAGCACACTCTCGTTCGGCAATCGCACAAAAATGATACGAGTCGGCCAGAAACCCAAAAACCGAATCATGAACACAACGCCTGAGCGCTCAGCCGTTGGCAACGATCTAGGTGTTGCGCCTGAACGTGGAGTGGAGTCGTGGACCCTGGTGTAATCACAGATAATCCTGACAGGATGCACGCCGCTGGCCAAGATATGGTCTGTATCTGAAATAAAAGTACATTTTTGTAAGGTCGTGTCCTTACTTAGCTGCATACGGCAACCGGCGAAATGTCCACTCGCAGTCGGATCGGTTCCTTTCACTGAAAAAAAGAAAACAAATGGTTGCAAGCTTGTAAGAATGGAAACCTCTGGCATAGAAACATGTGCAGTTGGGCACACAAAAAGATCGTTGGCGCACCTTGTTCTATTTCCTATTTTTGCTTTACATATTTAAGCTTCTTCCCCTCGCTCGCCGCTCGACCTCGCGCTGGAAATGGCGGTCACCCTGGTCTGGGCCAATTGATATTCTCTTCTTCGTGACGCCTCGCTCGAGTGACATCAATATACTCTCCCGGACCTCTCTCTTCCGCTGATTTTAAGAAACACAAAAAAGCGACCGTTAGGAAACTCGCATGTAAACTCAAAAATGACGTTGATAACTCACAACGATCGATAATATTCAACTCTCCCTCATCATCCGCGTCTTCATCCTCATACTCATCGTCCCACCGATCAGCGAGCGCCCCCGCCGGGTATTTTTCGCGGTCAATAGCTAGGTCTTTGAGCACACGATTTAGGGAATCGTCCTTGACATCTTGAAGGGCCTTTTCTCGTTGCGCCTTTGCACTTTCTAGTTCAGGGAGGTAGTCACTGGCGAAAAAAATCAATTGTTAGTTAATAATAGCTAGAAACGAGGGGATGGGACAGACTTTTCATACTCCTCGCGAGAACCCTCGACGGCCTCCAGGAATTCCTTGAACCCATCTCCCGTAACACTCGACACGCCGACTGCCTATAAAAAGGAAAAAGAAGTTCATTGTGATAAATAACACTGACGAATAAGAGAGAAGAAAGAAAAAAAGTAAAGTAAAGCAAAGAAAACACGAAACATACCTTCAGATTCTTATAAAACTCGTCCAAGACCAAACTCATGCTATTCATCAAGCTGTTCATGTACGTCGGCTCTCCTTCCGAATCTCTCGCGCCTCCATGCGCCGCCAAAGCCGCTTGGAACTCTTCGAAATCGTTCATCCACTCCAAAGCGAATTTATGGGATTGGACGTCCGTTTTGTTGAATACCAGGATGAATGGTAGTTTGGTTTTGTATAAGATACTAGAAGAAAGACAGGAGGATGGGCATTAGCATGGTCGATCTTATTCAGGATCTGTATGAGAGTTCTTTTGACATCCGATCAACATCAGGCTGATCTTCGACACACGACACGACACGACGGGGCGTGCTATGTCGAAGGACAGTAGATAGATAGATAGACGGATAGAAGGATAGAATGACGAAGTTTATATCCCAAACTGAACTCTAACTCACCTACAGGCATATAACATATTGGACATGAAAGTGGCAGGCGCAGTGGTCCGCGGTGTGTCGATAATATACGCAACGACAGTGGGCACAGACGAAGCAACCGAGTCGGTGATGATAGCCCCAGACGCCGACCAGGTGAATATCTCAATTTGCCCTGGAGTATCAAGGACAACGTAACTGGCAAAATCAAAACCAAAGAAGGAAAAGGAAAAGTGGGGACAATACAATGAGTGACGAGACGAAAATCAGGTAAAGAAAGGTTTTACTCAACGCTATCCGCCCGCTGTTCCACCAGGTTGAGGACTTGATCGAATTTTGTCGTGAAGAGATTGAGAGCGGTCAGGATACCGCCATTCGGTCCGAGGCTGTACCTGTTTTCACAGAATTTATCGTTCAGTCATCCATTGGCCGACATTAACTTTAGGAGGAAGGGAGGAAAAAGGACAGGAAAGCAAAGGGAAAAGGAAAGGGAAGAGAAATGACGGAAACGAGAAAAGGACCAGATACGAACTGCTTCATGACCTCCTGGTAATTAACAGTATCTCTGATATCGATATTAGGCTCGTATGGCACATATGTCACCGCTGGGTCGAGATTGAGAATATAGGGCGGCGAGGGTGGGTCCAGTGAATGTAGATACGAATTGAGTCGCTGGACAAAGGTGGATTTGCCCGCTCCCGCCATGCCGATCGTGATTATCGCGACTGGTTTCTTGTCTTTCTTCACATTAGCAGAGCTTGACGCTGATGGTTCGGTGGGTTTGGTATCCATGACACGAGCTTTGTTTGTTTTTCCAGAAAAAAAAGATTATAATGAAATGTACATATGAGAGACAAGGTGTGATGTGAATGTGATTCGTGAAGGACAAGTTTTGTGAAATCTGGTGTCTGGACATAGCCATGGGAAAAAATATCCTTTTTCGATCCAAGTAGGCCCTTTCGGAGGACAAAGTCGATGATGACAAATCCAATAATCTGATTTGGGTTAGGACGCGACACCCCCTGAAAAGGGTTGGGCACAACTTGACTCAGTACCACCACCATCTACCAAAGCCACTCACCAACATGGAGCAAATGCAAGTGTCTTTCAAGGTGCCACCACCCCAATATCTCACTTTCTCTCCTTGCCAGGCGTAAACGATTGATGCAGAACAAGGATTTATACCCTGAAGCCCCAGCAGACCCCCGTTTTGTCACCAAGGTCCCAGTCCTCACTGCATTTGAGAGGAGGTGGGTGCTTGTGGCTTTTGCAGTGATTTGAACTCACATTTGACGCGATTTCCAGGAAAGACTGCTCTGATGCGGGCGTTCATAAACCCTCTGTCGCAGGTATCCATGGCACGATCAAAGACGGGGCGTTTTCCATTTGTATGTCGGGAGGTTATGACGACAAGGACAATGGTGACTTCATGTGAGTTTTCAGTCGAAGCTAGCTTTCATCCCTTGTCTTCTTATTCAACGACTTCTTGGAACTTCTTTCAGTGTGTATACGGGAACAGGTTCGTTTCATTGCTCCTGCCACATGCTCAATAGACTCACTTCTTTAATAACGTGAATGAATAGGTGGACAATCCGAAGCGTACTCTGTGAGTATCTGTCTTCGTCTTCTCGAGTAGAGTGTCTACTTACGTGCATCCTGGAAGGGCCGTGGCACACAATTCGAGGACCAGACGTTCAAACACCCTGACAATGCAGCTCTCCTCGTACGTACTACCTCTTCTTCTTGATCACCGTCCCCCCTTTAACTGATCCATCTCTCGACTGTTTAGAAATCCAAAGAGACTGGTAAACCAGTCAGAGTCGTGAGAGGCGCCAACGCCCGCTCTGTTTACGCGCCTGAATCAGGGTAAGAAGAACAGTCTATTATACTTTGTATCTCCTTATCTCAATGTTTTGGTGTATATATCAGATACCGATATGATGGTCTTTATGTCGTCACAAATGCTTATTTAAGTACAGGGAGGAGCGGATACGATATTTGTAGCTATGAGCTCCGGGTACGTCTTTGCATGTTTCAAACCCTTGAATTATCCCTAAAACCAAACCATTCACCTATTCATTATAGCGCCTTCCTGGTCAACCTGACCTTCCACGAAGGAGAATCTAAGGAAGACATGATAGGAGCGCCCATGCTAGTGGTTCAATTTCAGCACAAATCTATCTATCTAACCATATAACGAGATTCTGATTTCTTTTTTCCATCTTCATATATCTTAGCTTTTTTTTGGTTTATTTTCTCGTCGTTTGCCGCTTTGTTTTGTTGGTTGACTAGTGATCGTAATATCTGGGGTTCTACTAACTTTTATTTAACTTGCTTCGCAGGGACAATACATTGTTACATATATCGCTGTAGGTAGTACTCTCTTGTCTGGTCGGATTGGTTTTTGAATAATAATACTCATCGTTTAATATGTAAATCGATTTGTGTGTATTTTGAGAGAGAGCCGTCGAGGCTCGAGTTCAATTCGGAAATTCCCAAGCGTTAGTGGGGGATCGGTGGCAGTGCAAATATGGCCACGTTAATGAGGTCACGATTCTTGGCTTCAGCTTCAGCTTCAACAACAACGCCAGCGTGAAAGTTGGCAATATCTTTCAATTCTACCTAGGCCTCAAGAACTCGGCTTTGCAGAAAGTCGATAACTTATTTCAGGTGATCCAACTGAAAATACTCGAGAGGGAGATTACTTTTCCTTCGCAAAAGCCGATCCCTACAAGGTCCACTCCATAACCTCAGCTCGAACCGCCTGGCTTTCAATTCGACCACTCGCCCAACCATCATCATGAGTTCACCCTTGCAGGATTACCTCGAAGGAAAGATTGTACGTCGCTCTGTGGCTGATAAGTCTATTGGTTTACTCACCCTACCTAAAGGACTTCAAGGGTCAACATTTGGTCGACCAGATCAGCAAAGTCACTTTGTCTGCTGCTGCTGTGAGTTCAAGTTTGTTTTGATTCTGTTTCTACGCGCATGCCCCTGTTATACACTCCCCGCGGTGTGTTGTATAAGGGCCAACAAAACGATTGTTGTTATACCAGGAAAGCAAATGTGGAATAGCGCGAACTGACTTCCATTGTTCTACAGGTCATTGGGTTTATTGTGGGTTTCGTGATGCAAGACCTACGTTTCACGTTTGCTATCATGGGTTTCGCTACGTTAACACTGGCACTGGTGAGGCTGTAATGATACCCATCGAATCTCAACAAAGTTATTGATTAAAATGCTTTTATTCTTCGAACAAATAGGTTGTTCTTCCTCCCTGGCCGATGTTCAACCAACACCCGGTCAAATGGCTACCTGTGCCGTCAGAGGCCAACAAGACCTCGAAAACGGAATAATGGATGTTTATGTGGAGGGTCTCTTGTGTATTATACCATTTCTATCCGTTATTATATCCATTTTTTGTCCGTTGTCGTTTGAAGGCAGATTGCAATTTGGATGCGGTTATGGGGAATGCCCCAGTAACGGCGAGCTAACCGGAGGTGGATGGATAGACTAGGTTTACTGTAGTGTTGTGTACAAGAAATTGCAAAGTGTTTTATACAAAGGCGGTGAGAATGAAGCCGGAAAGGACGAATTAGGAGGCAGGGCCGCCCGCTGGGACGGAGAAGAATAATCCCACACGGTGAATATGGAGAAGCGAGTTTTGGTATTTCGATTTCAATCTTGTCAGTCTCCTCCCTCCTCCCCGCCCTCTTTTTTCTTTTCTTCCTCGTCCACACCTCACCGCTCGTCGCCAAAACTACTTCCCTCGCTGCGCACTCCCTGCCGTGCACGGGCCCTGCTGACTTTACAGCTCAGAGATAATGAGCACCTATCAGACCACAACCACAATGCCCCCGCAGCTCAACCAGGTTCCCGAGGACGCAGTCGCTGCCAATACACACATATCGTCCTCTCATCCTCAAGAGTTCGATACCGACGCCGCCCAATCCTCTCTCAGCTACCACCCATCCACCCCGACCCACACCACCACCCTCTCTCCTGCTCCGCTGCCAAGAGGCTCAACTCCAAACTCTCACCGTTCAAGGCCCGTCTCTATGCCTCCTCAGGCTTTTGCTTCCGCCACACCTTCAGCAGCTTCCAATCCCCGCGATGCGACCACTCCCAGCTCCTCCGACACCAGGGAGCGGTCTCAACCCTCCGCTGACGAAAACAGAGAAAGGAGAAGACACAGGGACGACCACGCTAGTTCTACTGGGAGATCTAGTCGTTCAAATAGGATTCTAGGCGATTATACGCTTAGCAAGACCCTAGGAGCGGGCAGCATGGGCAAGGTTAAGCTCGCCACACATAACATCACAGGGGAGAAGGTTCGTGCACCCACTCCAGGCTTCCAGCTCCGTCCTTCTTGTTTTAATTTATGTACTAATCAACACTTTGCACTTCCAGCTCGCCGTAAAGATACTTCCTCGTGTTTACCCTAATCCGCCACCGCAAGTGAATGGGAATAGCACCAACGATGCCGCCGCGCGTCAGGCTTCGAGGGACGCATCGAAGGAGATTAGGACTCTTCGCGAAGCCGCTCTTTCCATGCTTCTTTACCACCCTTATATCTGCGGCATGCGAGAAATGATCATCCATCAGCACCACTATTATATGGTCTTCGAGTACGTGAACGGTGGCCAGATGTTGGATTACATTATCAGCCATGGCCGTCTGCGCGAGCGGGTCGCTCGTAAATTCGCCCGTCAAATTGGGAGCGCACTGCAATATTGCCATCTAAACAGCGTCGTCCATCGAGGTAACGTGAACTTCCCCGAGATTAAAACAACTCTATTTTCTTTTCTTACGTTGTTCCTCCGGCCTGGCGTTGTGTCTATGTATAGATCTCAAAATTGAGAACATCCTCATCTCGCAGACCGGGAACATCAAAATTATTGACTTTGGACTGTCGAATTTGTTCGATCCCAAGGACCATTTGTCGACGTTCTGTGGGTCGTTGTATTTTGCAGCCCCTGAACTCCTCAACGCACGGGTATACGTCGGTCCCGAAGTCGATGTCTGGAGTTTCGGAGTTGTTCTATATGTCCTGGTTTGTGGTAAAGTCCCGTTCGATGACCAAAGTATGCCAGCTCTCCACGCCAAGATCAAGAGGGGTCTCGTAGAGTATCCAGTCTGGTTGAGTGCCGGTAACATCTTTCCTTTTTTCATATTGTTGGGTTGCTAATGGTCTTTCCTTTTCTTTTTTTTCAGAATGCAAACATCTTCTGTCGCGGATGTTAGTCACAAACCCCAACAATCGTGCTTCTCTCGCAGAGGTCATGAGCCACCCTTGGATGATCCGGGGGTTCGCGGGCCCACCAGCCATCCATATGGTGCATCGCGAACCCCTTCGTGCTGATGAACTGGATCGACAAGTGATCAAGGGCATGACAGGCTTCGAGTTCGGTTCAGAAGATGAAATTGAAAGAAAACTCGTTCATATACTCGAATCGGACGCCTACAACCGTGCCGTCAATTATTGGGAAAGGAAGAGAAGCAAAAACAATCTCAACGGAAATGGGAGCAGTCGTTGGGGCGAGTCTGTCTCCAATTCGAGCCTGGCTATCTCTTACGACAGTACGAGCGGCAAGAACGAGTCGATCGCGCCGAAGAAGTCGCGCCGTTTTTCGGGATTTGATTACTATAGACGAAAGCTATTCCCGCCAGCTTCGTCCCCACCAGGGAGTCCACAGAGTCATTCACCACCCAATTCTCAGCATCATCTCGCTCATCCTTCGTTTTCAGATTCCAATCGTGAACCTCTGGATCCTACAAAAGGCTACCACCCCTTAATTTCGATGTACTATCTCGCCCGTGAGAAGTTGGAACGGGATCGGGTGTATGGACCTGGACAGTTTGCGAGCTCGCAACTTTCGATCTCGGGCGAACCTCCCAATGCGGCTGCTCAGAATATGACGACTCCGGTAGACGAAAACGCGATGAGGCAACAACAATACACGGCGACCAACCAACCACACTTCACCGCCCCCGCCGCTCCTCCCACCTCTTCGAGAAAGGAACCCCTGCCCATCCCGTCCGCAAAGACAAAAGCCGACTACAGCATGCCGTTACCCAGACTTCCTGCACCAGAAACGTCGCATTACTCTGGGATGTCGTACGATACCACCGCGTCGCCGTCGCCTGTGTCGCCTACGTTCGCGCAACCGCGTGCTCGGGATCCCGGTTTGCCGCCACCACCGTCGCCCTCGGTTCAAGCGAGACAACATATTGAGATTGATGAATCGACGTTGGGACCGAAACGCAGCAACCTTCCACGTGCGCCGCCGCCTAGCACACATCACAGGAGTCACAGCATGAGCCACCGACCAACTACTATCTCTCGTCCCTGGGGTGGAATGTTCGGAGGAGGAGGTGGTGGTGGTGGGGCGGACACTGGGCATGACGAGCATGGAAGTCGATTGCCTGAGCCACCTAAAACCGCTGGTCCGGAAACCACCACCTTTTCGGAAAAGATCGATGAAACACCAGAAAGGCAGCAGCAACACGAACATTCGGCGTCGCCGTTCTCGTCTGGCGCGACTCTCGTTCGCAAATTCGGCAGTCTGTTGGTTGGCAGTGGAGGGCGTGGGGACGAGACCAAGCGACATGGGACCTTGACAGGGAAGAGGGGGACGATACTCGGCGGAATATCAACATCGCCTCCAAGACCATCTGGCGAGTCGAAATCCGCTGTGGATGAGAAATTGCAATCCCCTTTCCCCGCTACTGAGTTGGGAGAGGTCGATGGGTTGGTTACACCTACAGCGACGTCAGCTGCTGGTGCTGCCGGTACGATTGGTGCGAAAACGATGACGTCGAGTGTGAGCCAGCCTATTGGGAATGTGCATAGGCGGGCGGCGACGATTCTTGACCCGCAAGGACGGTCGAATCGGCATGAGAGGAGAAGTAGTACGGGAGCTGCGATGATTGGAAGCTCGCCGGGTGGTACGATTGGTCGTCATCGACGTCCCTCGACTGGGTACTCTAGCTCGACGGGTCGACCTCTTGCCGAACGTCTGTTCTCGAAGACCGACCCTGTTCAGGATGTTGAAGAAAAGAGGGAAGAAGAGGATGATATTGAACGACATGGCGAGTTGGGTGATGAAGCGGAAGAGACGTTCAGAGAGGAGGGTGAGAGGCACACGAGTGACAAGGACTTCAAGCCGGTCTTCTTGAAGGGACTTTTCAGGTACGTTTTGTGTTTTTCCTTCCTTCTTGATTTATTGGACGGCTTGGTGATTAATTTATCGGAAACAGCGTGGCTACAACGTCTACGAAATCTCCTGCGCTTATCAAACAGGATGTGCGCCGTGTGCTTGATAGGATGCAAGTTCAGTATCGTGAAACCAAAACGGGTTTCGAGTGTATACACCTACCGTCGATTGATCTCTCTTCCGTCGAGGCGTCTACGGTCCGAGGAACTCAGCATCATCATCACCAGCAAATCTCATCGACGACCTCGGGTGAATCCTCGCAGATGACACCCATCACGAGCCGGCCATCGATCGTCAAGAAAGCGTCGAAACTTTCGTTTGGGATGAAGCGGGATAAGGATAGGACCAGGGATCGCGAACGGGAGCCCTCGTCGGATACGAGTCCCAGGGATCACGAAAAAGAAAAAGAAAAGGAGGCTTCCGGTCGACCATCGGGCACGACGACGTTGATGACCTCGCCCAGCAGCGGCTCGTCGTCGTTCTTCAACGTGTCTTCGAATCACACCGTCGTTCCGTCTCCTACGACGGCAGATGGGCAGTCCCACCACACTAATGGTGTGTTTGACGATACCTCGGCGACGACAACCACGACGAGCGTTCCGCCGCGATCTTACTCTCCTGCGATTTCGAATAAGGGCAAGGTGTTGCCGCCGATCCCGAGGGATTTTGGTAACCCTTCTGCTGCTGGTGCTTCTGCTCGACCTGCCTCGCCTCTGCCCCATCGCAGTCCTAGCCCGATGCCTACAGGGGAGATCGATCGTGAATTGTTTGAGAGCATGGGTAACAATAGCTTGAGTGTCCGATTCGAGATCAACATCGTCAAGGTTATTATTTTGCTTTTTGATTTTCCTTTTGATCAGAATCGTTGACATACCATATCCTTTTCCTTTACTTTATAGGTTCCCTGGCTGCCATTACATGGAATCCAATTCCGACGTGCTGGTGGAGACGGTTGGCAATATCAGATGCTGGCTAGGCGGGTCCTGACTGAACTCAAGCTATAACGACGATCATGATGATGGCAACCTCCCACTGTTTCTTTACCCTTCTCTGAGCTCTCTCTCGAGTATCCATGATGATTGTTACTCTCTGGTTCTTTTTCTTTTTTGTTTTGTTTCTTACCCCGGGATTCTCTTCTCTGCTCTTCTTTTTTATTCACCCAATCTCATCCATCGTATACCTATTCCCAACCAACCCAACCCTACAACGTTCAACCCTAACTCGGTCTAATATTCCCTCGTTGTTTTCCTTCTTCTTGTTTTCCTTATCCATCCTGTCGTTGGCCAAACAACACTTTGTTATGAACTCGACGTCCAGTTGCAACCCCCTCCTATACATCCATCCCTTCAATCCTGTTCTTGTTCTCGTTTTCATTCACATAGGCTTTCTATTCTCCCCTCTCTCTCTCTCTTTTTCTTTCTTTCTTTCTTAGGTTTATTTATCGGTACACTCACGAAACTCGTCCCTTCGCAGGTCGTTATTAATGCATGTTGGAATCCCACTGTCGAACAGAATCCTGAACGATTTTTTTTATGATTATGAAAAAAAAAGCTTTTTGTTGTTGGTTTACTTCTGTTTACTTCTTTTTTTCAAAAACGATTCGTCTCTTTCTCTCTTCTCGAGCTTGGGCCTGAGTTCTGTGCATAAGTATGTGTGTTTGAGGTTTGAGCTTCTCATTGATTGTGAGTCTTCCCAATCCTTTGAGATGTTTGCGTCTGCAACGTCAGGAGGTCTACATCACACTTTTTCTCTCCCTCTGAGTCTGACATCTGTACACATTTATCTTCTCTGTGTTATAGTTTTCACTTCAAATCCGAGCTCCGCGTAATGGCATAATTGAATGACGGAGTGCTCTATGACGATGTATGTAGTGCTCCGCTAAGTTGACTAGAAATAGTGGATTCCTGAAAACGAGATGCATCTACAAAGGACACAGGGGCTTTCGCTCCGGCCCGATCCACCCGACCGATTCCAAAATTAAACCTCAGGGTTTTGCTTCCTGCAGTGACCCCCTTGTTCTTCCCACTGATCGACGATTTCCAGTCCACAAGACTTCCAAACGATTATCCATTTACTATCTTGGCATCTATCACTCACAAGGATGTCTGATTTGCATGAAGAGAACGCCCAAAACCTCTATGAGACATCTCTTGAACTTGAACGAGTGCTACTGCGTCCAGAAACTTACCAGAAAACCCAAAATCGTGCCCACTTGAATTCGACTCGAATCCTTTGGTTAAATCCATTTCCCGACACTGGACACGTATCATCACCACGAATGATGAATCTAAGTATACTCCACAGCTTCGACGTCAGCAGAACTCTTCGATAGCAACACGAGGACTGGAAATTATCTATATATCTATCCTTCATCTATCCTTCTCTTTTGGCAACAACACCATGATGAAGGACAAGTCATCTCGTAACGGTCCTTTGTACTATGGATTGACTGGCACCAAACTCAACATATGGGTCACCGTTGCGTGTACAACCGCCATGACACTTTTTGGTGAGTACTCAGATGAAGCTCGCTTGTTATAGTGTCACTCTAAAACTCTCTCCATGCAGGTTATGATCAAGGCGTTTTTGGAGGCATCATCGTCACGCCCGACTTTCTGAAAACAATGGGAAACCCGAGCCCAGGCTTACAAGGCACTATCGTTTCATTATACGACATCGGTTGGTGAGTGTTGTGCTAAATGTGATTTTATCTGTGTATCACTATCTTACGATACGATGTATGAAAGCTTCATCGGGGCTTTGTCTACTTTTTTGTTTGGCGAGAAGCTCGGTCGCAAGAAGACACTTATGACTGGTGTCGTTGTTATGTCGATCGGCGCTATACTGCAAACCTCCTCTTTTACGGTGGCCCAAATGATCGTTTCTCGTTTGATAACAGGTAAGATATGTTTTTTTACTCACAAAGGTTTTTCTATGAACTCACTCTTCAACGAAGGTGTAGGAAATGGGTACGCCCACATATCTGAAGTGCGAACTTCTCTTATGATTAAAGAACATTTCCAGTATAAACACATCCACTGCGCCTGTATGGCAGAGTGAAACGTCAAAGCCCAACTGGCGGGGCAAAGCAGTCGTCCTTGGGATGATGTACGTACTTGTCCTACCACTCAGTCCAGTTGTGTTTTTAACTGCGTTTTCTCATAGAATGAATATCGCTGGCTTTTCTCTGAGCAACTGGATGACCTACGGCTTCAGTTTCTTAAATGGAAGTCTCGCTTGGCGATTTCCCATTGCGTTTCAGCTGGTGTTTTCTCTTGTACTACTTTCGACTGTACCATGGCTTCCAGAATCCCCGCGCTGGCTTCTGGCTCACGGATATTACGAGGACGGCGTGGACGTCCTTGTCGCTCTTGAAGGATCTAATTCAACACCCCAAGACGATATAATAATCAGCCAACGAGAAACGATTTTAGAGGCTGTACGGATTGAGAGGGAGACATCGCCGAGCTGGAAGTCTATCATCAAGGGCAAATCCGGCGACACAGGGATGATAAAACGGTTGCTTCTTGGTGCAGGTAACGTCTCGCGCTCTACATTGTTCAAGAACAATCACACTTAATCTACCTCGACTGACAGGAACCCAATGGATGCAACAGTTGGTGGGCATAAATGTGACAAGCTACTAGTCAGTCCATTAGTTGACTACACTAATCTTTGATGTTAAACTCAACTCTTTGAACAGCCTTCCTTTGGTTCTTCAAAACTCCGTCGGGTTGTCCAACAACTTAGCGAGGCTACTAGCCGCCTGTAACTCTGTCTCGTATCTCATCTTCTCCTTCGCTGGCTTGATCCTCATCGAAAGATCGGGGAGGCGACGTCTGATGATGTGGGGCGCTGCAGGCCAATGTGTCTGCTACATATTCATCTCTGCGCTCCTCTCACAGACGAACAATGCTGCAACGGGTACCAAATTCGGTGCTGCAGCAACAGCTTTTTTCTTCCTTTATTATGTTTTCTTTGGAATATGCTGGCAGGTTAGTGATCCTTTTATTTTTCTTAGGAGATCGGATTCATGTTGACTTTCCTAATCTTACAGGGTGTCCCTTGGCTGTATCCAACTGAGATCAACAGTTTGTCTATGCGCACTAAAGGGGCGGCGTTAGCCACTGCGTCAAATTGGTATGATGTTCTCGAATAGTGATGTCCTTGAGATGCTTATGATTGATGAGTCGAACAGGATTTCCAACTACATTGTAGTGCAGATCACACCCACTGGAATAGCAAACATCGGCTGGCGTTTCTACCTTATTTGGGCTGTGTTCAACGGAATTTTTGTTCCAGTAAGTCCTGATATTCTTCCATATTCAACCGTGGTTACTGATGATAAATATCCAAAAGCTAATATTTCTCCTGTACCCTGAGACCGCCAATCGCCAATTGGAAGACATCGACAAGCTTTACCGAGAAAGTAAATCTATGGTCTTCGTATTTCGGAATAAGGAGGCAATCCAGGTCGAACGACCACAGAGGTTCCTTGACGCAGATCAGGAAAGGATCGACGCCTTGGGAAAAGAGAACGTAAAGGTTACAGAAAAGGCTATAGAAACTTGAAGGGAAGTTATTTACAATGTGTTGCGGTAGTGGTTTATATCTACATCGGAGCTCAAACTTTCTTCAAGCCAAGAGCCTCTCTGCGAGATTTCGATGCTGGGTCGAAGAATGGGACCTCACCCAGACTGACTACGCGGTCGCCTTGCCTGAGGCCTTCATAATCGGGTCTATGGTATTCGAGTCAGACTTCAATCTTCAATTTGATAATAGACGATCATCAGTGATATACGCACGTCGCAGTATGGAAGGTCGACCTGTTGTCCCAGATAGCGATATCGTTTTGCTCCCATCGGAACCTCACCTGGAGTGACGTCAAAATCGGCAAGACATGATGAGAAAAAGCAGAAAAGGTGGATTACTTACCTGAAGATCGTGATTCTCTGCGACGTGGAGTGCAAGATAGTTCAATACACCTTCAGACTCTTCTGGGTTCAATTCGACAATTCGCCTTGTGAAACTATTACGGTTGTGTGAGGTTGGGTTTTACGAAGGGGAAAAGAATGTGTGTGCTGACGTCTTGTTCACGAAAAGTCCTTTGAAACCTGTTACTGGGTTAGTCCTGATGACTGGGCTAACAACAAAGAAGGTCAATGGACGGTTCTGATGTTTTAGAGCAATGCACATACTGAACGGCTTCCAGTTTCGTCCCAACATTGAGAGGGGCACCTCGTGGGCCTTCTGGGATAGAGATGTTGATGTGTTTGGCAATCTAAAGACTTTGAAGTCAGTAATTGTCCGAATGAGTAAAATAAACAGGTAGGTGCTTGCCTCGTGGAACTGCGGTGCGTTGTGCACGGCTGTGAGTCCCTCAAGGAACTTCTGATATGCTGGCGATAACCTGTCATAAGCCTCGTATGCGCTGAAGGTTAAGCAAAGTGAGTCATGTCTTCATCTACCGGACACTGAAAAGTTGACATACCTAGCCCACTTGATCAAGGACAAAACAAAGTCAGCAAAAAAGCGGTCTTTGTATAATGTTCGTTCCTCACAAGAGTGTCACCTCCTCCAGCTAGAAGGAATGTCAGTAAATAGTAGGACATGGTAAGTAAAGACGAGTATACGTACTTGGAGGAAGAGTATGGATCTTCAAGATCTAAGTCAAAAGATAAAATTCAGAAAACGAAATGGGCGAGCAATGAGGGCAAGATTCACCGAATAATCGGATGGAACAGGCTCAAACGTAATATCTGAGTGCCACCCACGACTGGCAAGTTTCCTTTCGAATGGGAATTGACTTTGGACGAAATTCAAGATGAGTTTCACAGGACTTATAACCACCAACAAAGCACACTTACATAGCGCTGGTAATGACCGTAACTTCTGTACCCAGTTCAGAGACGTCTGGAGTCAAAGGATGCCTGTGCAGCTTCGAAGTTTCTGGTTTCCCAGTGAGTTCTCCCAAACGAGTTGCGAGTTGCTTCTGCTGTTCGATGTTCAGGTCTTGCGCCTTGAAGAAGACGACCCCACGGTGAGAAACCAACGTCGCTAAATCTTTAATGAAAACATCAGAGTTGGGAGCAGCAAGAAGCTGAGAGATCTGAGTAGACGGGCTGGAGAAAACCGTCCCGATATGAGGTGTCGCGTCGAAGTGGTCGAAGTTGGCCAAAGAGCCCAAGAAAGAAGTGGGAGCCATTGTTGTAAAACGAGAAGAGATGGTTGTTTCTGTTGGCTTTTTCGACTGTGTGGTAGCACATTTTATATGTTCCAAAAACATCTACCATTTGCGAAAAAAGAAGGAACGGCCTATTCGCCAAAGGAGGTGATCAGCACGTCATACAAAAACGCATTTTTGCAATGGAAAACATCATCGGTATTCTTGAGGACCAAGTAGATTATTAGCCGACAAAATTAAATGGTAGGGATTTTACTCCCAGGGTAAATTAAGGTAGAAGAGGATATCCGCCCTAAATCCTCTCTTTTACATTACGTAGATGGTATGACGGCGTACATGCTGTACAGCATCCAGTTCCGTCCCAACTCTGACGTCGCGTTGCTGGAGCTGGACATGGAGGGGTAACCTCGGGAAGATTGCAACATTCCTCAATCATGCCTTCAGATCGACGACATGTAGCTTTTTTGCAGGATCTTTGGCAATCCCGCAAGGTGCAGGGGATGACAGGACCAGGGGCGACGATTTGTAAATCTAGGCAAAGGTCGCGGACGCCCCTCTCCGCTTCGTATGCTTCAACAGAGAAATGAGTGATGTTGGCGTCATTCCTTCCATCCTTTTAGCAGCGCCCTATCCCGAGCTCGTCAAAAAAATCACATTATCACAATATTTACAGTTGCTTACAATTGTGGTGGGTTTTACTTTGAACAACCTTTCGACGATTTCAGAACTCAGCCCGGTAACAGAAGAGTAATCCATCTTAGGATCCAGGGCGAGTGATTCATCAGCAGTGAATGCTTTGATATCTGCTTCCTGGCGGACAAGATGTGCATCATATTGGCCTATGAACCATATTGAGATGAATTGCGAAACAATAGCTAATATGAATGCTTTTTACCGTCAATTCCTATCCGGGTAAGGATCCGAGGGTGTATATCTTTAAGGCTGGGTATCGCTGTCATGAGGTTGAAAGGCGTAACTCCTGGATATCGCAATATTTGGAAGGCACTGCGAAAAAATGGTTAACCAACTGAAGAACACTGCAGACAGCGATATGCACTTACTCCCTCTTGATTCCGTCATACTGGACATTAATTCCGTGACTGATCCAGCCTTGGGGGCTCAACAATATAGATTTCAAAAGGCTTTTTGTTTCAGCCATTGTATCGCGAACAGTTTCCAATTCTTTCCATCTTGCATCAGAAACAACGCCCGCTTCCCGGCCTACAGAAATCGCATCATTCCTCGTACGATGACGTCATCACGAATAACACACCTTTTTCAGTCAGACGAAGGTCAGCGTTATCGCTCCGGATACTCATCCGATATTCTGAACGTGAAGTGAACATTCGATCTATACAGATAATTGAGTGGAATGGCGCCATAGATATTGAATTGAACGCACAAGGTTCTTCAGCGCCCTTCACGATAAGGTCATCGATCATCACACCAGTAAAACCATCTGCACGAGAAAGCAATAGGGGAGGTCGACTTAAAGCAGCCAAACCAGCATTGATACCAGCAACTACGCCTTGTGCTGCTGCTTCCTCATAGCCCGTTGTACCTAGTAAATTATTCAGTACAGAAGACACAAACCTAACGAAGAAAAAAGGCATACCATTTATTTGACCAGCAAGGAAAAGACCCTGATAAATGTTTTCTCAGTCGAGTCTCGAATTTTTTTTTGGCGAATTCATCTTACTTTCACCCTATTAGTCTCCAAGGTAGCTGTTTTGGACTTCAGTGAGAACACCAAGATAAGACGGATACAATCGACTTACGACCAAGTTCTCTGGGATCAATGTAGTCGTATTCAACGCCATAGGCCGGTCGAACCATTTTAACTTGTTCAAGACCTGGAATGGTCCTCATCATAGGTTCTTGAATTTCTTCAGGCAGGCTACAGGAAATTCCGTTGGGGTATATGAGATCTATTTTCATTCAGAATTTTGGACGTTGTCTAGGCAAAAGAAGCCATACCTGAGTCGTAACCTTCAGGTTCCAGCCAGACATTATGCGACGATTTATGACCGAATCGAAGAATTTTCGCTTCCAGTGATGGGCAATATCGCGGGCCTGCGAGGGAAAAAAAACTTCAGTAAGGAATGAGTCGATACTGGCCAGTACTCTCACCTCTCCGCGTTTCTTGAATGTGAATGCTTCGATGGATATTGTCTTTGACAATCTGATGGGTTTCAGGAGTTGTTCTAGTCTGGTAGCAATCGATTTGTCGTGCCTTTTACTAGAGAATCAGGAATCTATCCAAAACTTCCAAAACTAATCCCAGGGATCGTACTTACCGCATTGTCCACGGTATCGTTTAGAAAGCTGAATGGTATTGGTGATTTATCTCCAACCTGTCTTTCCATACCACTGAAATCGATGGTATTGCGGTCAAGACGCGCTGGTGTGCCGGTCTGGAGGCGTCCGAGTTTGAACCCAGCAGAGTTCAACGATGCAGATAGCCCAATGGAAGGAGCATCGCCCAACCTGCCAGCTGGAAATCGCTTCATACCTGGATACTTTAATTCAATTTGTATGACTAGTTGTTTTGTAAGCTGAATATTTACCCATATGAATCTCTCCAGATAAAAATGTCCCAGTGCAAATGACAACTTGAGAGCAATGTATGACGTCCGAGTTTTCTGCAGAAAAGATGTCAGCGTCACTGAATGAACATTACTGATAATTTACTGACCCAGCTGTACGCCCGTCACTTTCCCCCAAGGGTTTTCTGAAGATGATGGGTCGAATATAAGGTCGAATACGCTTCCGCTCCGAACGTCAAGGCCAGGGTAATTAAACAATATTTCCTGCATGTTCTTCTTGTAGAGTTTGCGGTCAATTTGTGCTCTAGGTCCCTGTTTTAATCATGAATGAAATGTTCGAGAGCCACCCAAAAAAAGCATTACCCAGACAGCCGCTCCTTTGGAATGGTTAAGGATCTGGAACTGTATCCCAGCCTTATCTTTTGAGACTGAGCTTGGACAAGTGGAACAGGGCAAAGAAAAAGAATTACACACCTGCAACACGACCCATCAGCCCGTCCAACGCGTCAACTTCCCGAACCAATGTCCCTTTTCCAACGCCACCGATTGAAGGATTACAGGAAAGTTCCCCAACGGTTTCTAATTTCTGCGTCAAAAGGATTGTTCTTGCTCCAGTTCTGGCAGCCCCTGCGGCAGCTTCGCACCCTGCATGGCCACCACCAATTACGCAAACTGCAATGTGTGAGACGTAAATAAGAAGATGAAAGCAACGGAAATGAACATACCATCATAATAGGGTATAGATTGTTGGGAATAAAAACGGTGTAGTGCGAATCTAGAGCATGACAATCTATGCCTGCATAGCATATCTATGATGCTCTTGCTTGCGCGCCCAACGGTACGGTGGAACAGGAGTGTTTTTGAATTTTGGCGCTTGTGAGCGCGAGCAGAAAACGAGTTGCAAGTTTTCAGGAATCAGTTCGCCGACCTGGAAATGATTTAATGATTAGTCAGCGACCAATTTAAACTAAGGTCAATTGCAGGGCAGTCTTGCCATTTCTTACCTTTCAAAAGACCTTGACAAGGACGTATATAACGTCTAACGTTCGTCGTTGAACTGTACGTTGACTGAAAGCTGCTGTTGGCTTCTATCGACACCGTGTTCAATCCTCCCCCACACAACCCGTGTTTCGAACACATCATTGGCTCCAAAATTAGCTGTTCTTGAAGCTTGAAGTCCGACATGACGATGGACGGTGTACAGGTATTGTTTGACCATGCCTGTGTATCGCTGCAATTCCTCTCACGAACCAAAGCCTATCTGCTGCCCGAACTGCTCTCATATTATAGACTTCTCGGAGGAACCCGGCGTTAACACAGAAAACCAACCTTTTCTTCAGGCCAATGCTTCTGGGAGCGAACGCAAGAACGATGATATCGTAACGAACCAAATGGATGCAAAAATTGGCCAAATGGATCACTTCATTGATACCCTTCTCAGACAACGAGCAGTTGTGTCCCGGCGCCGTAACCAATATACCCCTGTTGGACGCCTACCCATCGAAATTCTATCAGAAATATTCTGCTGGACTTTCCGAGTTTCAGGACAGGATTCTCCCTCTTATCCTGGTCCCACGACAGTTCCATTGCTGCTGGGAAAAATTTGTTCAGATTGGCGAAATATTGCTTGGGGTCTATCCGAAATCTGGGCTACCTTTCATTGCCGTCTTTCTCGATATAAAACACACGTGCAGAAGACTATTATGGAGGAGTGGATCTCGCGTTCGGGCATCCGACTTCTTTCCATACACATATCAACCGACAGATTTGAGTTGGATGACGCATACAACGAACAGACGCACATCATAGACGCATTGATACCACATTGTCGAAGGTGGGAATCAATCGACCTGACCTTGCCAGAAAGTTGGCACCAGGCCCTTGCAGCCGTCAAAGGAAGGCTAGATAATCTGGCCTCCCTCAAAGTACGCCCAACCGGAAATGCTTTCGTCATCACATCATTGAATTTTTTCTCCGACGCACCGCTCTTAAAGTCAATCACATCCTCGCAATACCTTCTAACTGATTTGGAATATCCATGGATCCAACTCACGACAGCATCTTTCGGATTTGTATCGATGGACGAGGCCTTGGAAATCGTGACAAGGTGCCCAAACTTGGTAACATGTCGGTTTGACCACCTCACTGATATAGACGGCCATTTTCCTATGCGAGATATCATACACGAAAACATTCAGCATTTTATCGTTACTTTGAATACGTACACCGCCCTTACCCCCTTCCTCGACCGCCTATTCCTTCCCAATATTTCCTTCCTTGTCTTAACATTGCCAGAACTTTATCCAGACCCACTTCATGCCGTCTACACTCTCCTCCAACGCTCGGAGTGCCGCTTGAAGACTATACAGATCACAGGCGTGGATATCCCTTCATCCGATCTCATTGAGTTCCTTAAATGCTATCATGGCGTCCTTCACTTAAACAACAAACCCTTCAATGATGTCGAAGTTCCCTCCATACCACAATACTCCCTTTAAATCTAGGTAAATGTTACTATTTTGCATGTCCAATACATTTACGATCTACAATCTGTAAAAACCGAGGGACGTCGCATTGCATACTATAAACATCATATAGTATGATATACAAACTTCCTCGCTTTGCTAAGGAGTCTCCTTGCATGGCAAATGCAATTGTAGCAAGCACTCCATTGACATTTCAGTTTGGGCTGCGGGTAACCGGGCCGCCCTCATCTCTCAGTTGTGGACAGCGTCTTCCAAGCGTCTTCCGTTTGTTTTCAATTCTCCGACATGGATGTGATTGAGATTTGCGGAAATAATCTTGAATTCATGGTGGGAACGATTGCATGCTGAATTGCGTGGACTGACATGAATCTCCCCGGCAATGTTGGACGCGTGTTCGGTAAACCAAACTCGAACAACACCCGAATTACCCAGGGGCCACTGGCATTTCTCTGACGCAACTTACCAACTCTCTTCTGGTACCCATCCATATAAGTACCACTGACAGGCCTCCACGTTTTTCTTTTCTCATACTCACAAGAAAGACGTGATATAAAAGCTTTCATCTCTTCGCCTGGAGCACACGATATAAACGACCCATTCAACCAACTCCCAGTTCACAGTGTTTCAAGACGATGTCTGACCCCGTTGCTGAAAAGTCCGGCTTTCTTCGCATGTACATGTCGAATCATCCAGACACATTAGTAGCGTATGCGAAATGGTTTGGCAAGGTCAAGGAAGTCATTACCGGTGCTGAAATGACCGCAATCGATTGCAAGGCTAGTCCTATTGCAAATCAATCGTGTGCTTACTCCATTTCTTATCCTTATTTCTTTATCCAGAGCATGACTTTGACCTGCACGTTGAAGTCAGGCTCGAAGAAAGAAGTCATAGTACCCATAGAACCTCCGCTTTCTGGATACGAAGATGTGAAGCCCCGTCTCCTCGAGATGAAAGCATTTGCCCAAGAGGGACTGGGAATGGTTCGTTGCAAGGCCATCTGCCCTTCTCTAACGCAATCTAACGAATCTGTCTAGATTAAAGCACCTAAAATTTCGACTTTCGAAATCCCCAGGGATGGTGTCATAATGTCAATAATCTCTGTAATTGGCCTTTATCTCTGGCTCTTGCCAGGACATCCCTCTGCGTTTGGTCGTATGGCCAGCACCATAGTGTCGTACACCGGAGCTGCGACCCCCATCAAATACTTCAATCTGTTTATTGTCATCGCGCATGGCTTTGAGAGCCTTTATATGGCCAGTCTATGTCGCAGACATTCAACAGGGTTCGGGCTTGGGGTAGGTCTTAGCCTTGACAGTTTATTCTCCATGATATCTTAATAATTCCCCTCCTTCTTAGGCATTATATGTTGCCTCCACCTTCTTTGGAGGATTCCCCACATGGGTCGCCCTCCGAAAGAGGATCCAAGCTGCTCGAATAGACTCTGTCATGAAAATCCAATAACTCGCCGCCACCTTGTTCTTGTACGTATTTATTTGTGTATACATCTCGACTTGTAAGTCTGTTATCTCTTGCGTTGACCAGTGGATTCAGAATCTGACATTTTATTGAAAAGATATAGTTGTGCCTTTCATTTGTACGCAGGAAATCCTTTGCAAATTATTTCCAGACTTTTGGTCATTTTGAATCGATCATGCTGGGCTGTCATCAATAATGCTTGGGAGCCAATTCTGCGATTTTCTGCTAGCGTCAAAGTTGGGTCAAAGTCCGTTCAAGCCTCAAGGACTCGAGTTCAAAATCTGCACTCAGGCTGCCGTTTGCTTGCCGTTTGTTCATTGACAAGAATGAGATGGTGAATATTTCTGGTTGATTTCTGGGCAATTTCTGGGTGTAATTCTCGTCGAGTTAGACACCCATCAGAGTTTTTTTTGGCGGTGTTCTGCCTATCACATTCATTTATATCAACCTGTATTTTTTCTCTTGCGGCCATGGCGTGAGGACCAAGGGCCGGGGGAAATATACGGTAATTCTCACGGCTTGCACTGCATAACACTGCCTGAGATGGGCGTTTTTGACTGCTGCCACAACTGTTGATATGATGCAAATCTTGTATAAAACCTCGATTACACGTCTCCTGCAACCCATAGCCCCAGAGCACTTCCAGAGGCCTACGTCCTGAACCACGTTCTCTGGATTTCCGACGGATCCATCACAGTTGCAGCTTGCTGCTCCTCACGAAGCTCCAAGTTTGCATGACGCGTATTAGATGCTTACAGGAGACTCAAACATCCCATCCTTGTCCAAAGACACCCCCAGGATCACTGGAAATGACATTCCGGAAGATGTCTGGCGACTAATTGTCGAGCAAGTGGCACTTATGACCGACGTGTTTCCATTAATGGGACTCAACCACGCCTTTTTCGAGTATGCATTGGCGCGCAGGTATCGTGAAGTACAATGGTTCACCCTTAGCGCCTCTTTTTTGAAGAAACTCGAAAGGCTACAGTGCGTTGCAACTTTGATTTCTCTGGGTAATGTTCTCTAACTTGTCTTTGGCCATCTTCAGGGTGCCTATTGTGGCTCAAAGCGTACGCGTTCTCCACATACGTGCCTGGTTCATTGAATATCTGCTGCAGCGGGATGCGCTTTTCCATCGTCCTACCTCCCTTTCCAAATTCAAAGGTGTATTGCTGGCCCCATTCAGCTTTGCATCATTGAAAATAAATGGTAATAATCGAAAAACACCGGAGCCTCAATCAATGCTAAAACATCAAGCGATGCTACAAAATCGACATCGACAAGACATTCAAGACACTTCCTGTACGAAAGTTATATCGTCTATGATTACAGCCGTGGAAGGAATGCGTAACGTTGTGCAGCTGAATTTTGAATGGAGGGACCTTCCTGTCAACCCAGACACCCGGCAGTTTCTGACCTCGACGAGGACGTCGCTGGACGAGAGCTTGAGAAAGCTGACGTTGCGGGCCCAAATATCCAACTTTAAGGAGCTTTTGGCTGTTGCGAATTTTGGGAACCTCGACGAACTGAATTTCCATTTCGACTACAAAGTCAAAGGGGCTTCCAACTCAGAGACTATAGCCAGTGAAGATATACCGGACCCCGAGGTTCAAGAGTCCTTGGAGACAGTTATTCCTTTCATCGAACGTCGTCAATCGTCATTGCGATCTCTGTTCATATCTTCTACGTCATCCATGGATCTAGCGCCTTTCCTCAAAGCTCTTTCATCAAATACTCCTTCCCTGCGAAGCTTTGGTCTTCAAATTTTCTACGACGAAGTCACACTCTCCGATCCTTCAGCATTCCTCCATGTTCTGATCTCTAGTTCACTCACTCTTCGTCACATTTCTTTATTGGCGAATGCGGAACAAGCACACATCGAGGCTGGAAGAAAACAGATTCCTCGCTTATACCCAGAACAAAGCAACATGTCGCTGAGGAGGTCACAATGGAACCGCGTTAACGAACTTCTTCTATCTAAACACCGATGTCTTACGAACCTGCAAACCCTGGAAATACCTTTCGTCTCGCTGCAGAAGACCATGCCTATTCTCCAGCGATCAAGCGACACTTTGACGCGACTTCGTCTCGTGGATCACTATCTAAACACAGAAGAAGTGACCGAGATCCTTGGATTGTTCAATCACCGCCCACTCGAGGTGGAACATCTGCACATTGAGGTCCTACTCCTCGATATGTCACTTCTCGAGCTATTATCAACGCGGCTCCCGGACCTATCGTCTCTTGTCCTCGTTTATCGTAGTATTAATACTTTGGAGTTCACCTCTGTAAGCACCTCGACTTTTTCTCTCTCTGATTATATCCAACCGTTTATCTCTGATTTTCCATAGTTCGGCGACCACACGCCTGCCGCTTCCTTGTTCAACTGGAAGCTTCATGAATGTGAAGTCTTCGAACATCACTATAATCCACTGCATTATTCCAAGGACGGGTCGCTGATGCTCACCCTTCTTCGTCTAATACCTTCCCTACACACTTTGAATGGAATCCCTCGCCGAAATTGAATGGATGAAATTTCGTTTTACTCAACTTTCACCCACCCAACCAATGCACTGCGCATTACATACTTCACACCGGGAATTTCCCCAAAGTTTTCATCGAAGAACTGAATAAGTATTACGTGGACGGTGGACACGTCGAAAGATCTCGACATTCCGCACGCGACTCTAAATTAAATATCCAATATCCGAACATATTTCAAGTTCTTTTACCGATCCGTAGCCTCGATTACGTTCAGAATTCCTAGAACTGCCTACCTCGGTGTTGAACGGAGCTTGCAGTCCAACTTCTGCCAGCCTATCAGAACCATTCGGCACTTGTTCGAGGGTAATTACGAAAGACGGAGATTCAACCTCAAGGAATCAAGGACGGCTTGATATTTTAACTGCTGGAACACTGACCGAGGATTTTTTAAATTTTCTCGAAGTTCATCGAATGTTAAGAAAAATTTAACATCAACGCGGCATTAGGTCGGCCTGCATGGTTTTCACCGCTCGTGGAGATATCAAACGACCATCAGATATTTGAGCGGGCCAGTATGTCCGCTGTACGTATAGCTATTGGCGCTAGGCTTGAAAAAAACTTACGAATGTTTTTGCCCAACGCGCTGATGGAACAAATTTGTATGGTGCAGGGTCCCGCTGATCGCCGCCATCCGAGTCCTTCAGAAACGGGATATTCGAGGATATTCGCCCAACAGACCTTTTCTTATGAATGCAACGATGGCGGACGAGGTGTATGTCTTTTTGTCTTTTTGACCTCTCAACCTTCATCTAATGTATTCTCTTCGTAGAACGATTAAAACCCTTAAATATCATAGCATGATGTTGGACAAAACAAGCGCCAATGATTCCTGATTTGAAGGGTGACCTTCCAAATTAATACTAGTGCTGTCATCACCAATTTATTACGATCTCCAAAGCTTCTAGCGTCCATGGATGTGTCAAATGACAAACACATAATCTGGAAGACTGGAACGGCGAAGTCCTGAAACTCAGGAAAAGAAGAAAGATCAGGCCCTGCATGATCTTCTCAGAAAAGATATAAAGACCAGCTTGCGTCTCTGCTATTCTTCAGTCGAATAACCAACTTCGTCTTTTACCAACCTCACTCAACTCAACTCAACCACTCCCACTCTTTCACTCCTTACAAAGATGTTCTCCAAGCTCGCTCTCTTCACCGCTGCCACCATGGCCGTCTTCGTCGCTGCTGCCCCCGCTCCTCAGGATGGCGGCATCAACAACTCCTGCAACACTGGCCCCGTCCAATGCTGTATGTTGAAGATCTTGGTCCGCTTTCGAATCGTTAGGCTTACTGATTCTTTTTTACAGGCAACCAGATGGTCGACTCCTCCTCTGAGTCGGACAACAAGCTCGTCTCTCTCCTCGGCCTCCTCGTCGGACCCATTGAGGGAACTATCGGTGTCTCCTGCAGCCCCATCACTGCCATCGGTACCGGCGGTTCGTCTTGGTAAGTCGGCTGAATTCGATTTTTTTATATACTTGTGACTAAAGGTCTCTTTTTAGCTCTTCCCAACCCGTCTGCTGCGAGAACAACAGCTTCAGTACGTCTTCCCGTTTAGAGTCCATTTTTCGTTCTGACCGATTGTCTTTCAGATGGCCTCGTTGCTATTGGCTGCTCTCCTATCAACCTCAACCTCTAAATCTTTTAGAGTTCTTTGGCGTCAGGATATCTAGTTTGGTGTGGGAAATCTCGGTTTATGTTGTCGCTCGTTACACTCTTTACATCTCCGGTACCTTAATTCAATAAAAATTTTGCGCGCAATTTTTGGATGATTTATTCAGTGTTTCCCGAGGTAAAGCATTTAGTACTTACTTTTCCTTGCGATTGTTCAAAAAAGTCTTTGAAGTTTGGAGTTATTGGTGAAATTGTTAAACTTGATCATATTGAATTGACACGGACGCCATATCTTTAACAAGATCCGTGGTGTCTATAACATCTTCAAGTTTGGTAACTATCGGAGGTGGAGTATTCATTTCGCCTCGAAGATCTTCGTAGAAATGAGGGGTCAAGCCAGCTTTTTCCCTATCCTCGACATTAAAAGGACCTTTGACGTCACCCCTCCAACCTCTTTTAACCTCTTCCCTGAAAGCAGATACTGGGTCAGTTGTCCCTTCCTGAGCACACACCCATGTAAACCACCGATGTCCAGACGTAACATGGGTCACTTCGTCTGCATGGATGATTTCCATGACTTTGACGGTATCCAGGTCGCCCGCCTTCCTAAAACGCTCGATCGTGGCTGGATTGACGTCCAGGCCCCTGGCTTCGTGCACGAGGTGGATGATCGCAAGACGAGAGCGAAGGGAATTCGAAGTCACTGTCGCTGATTCCCAGAGGGAGGCATGGACTGGCATGCTTCCATAGGGCGTCGAAGGTGATATAGCCAGCAGTCGCGATGTTAGCAAAGAACTATAGATAATGTTATTAGTTTATGTGATTTTAAAGGTGAAGAACCCGGCCGTTACAAGTGTTTTGATTCATCAAGAGCCATTTTTGAAAAATCGGAAAAGAAAGCGGGCGGCAGGTCTGGGTGCGTCGGTCCAAAACGTGCGATGATATCCCACCTGTATCCTTTTAATTTATGCGAGAGATAGAAGTCAAATATCTTACGCAAGGTCGATACTATAAAGAAAGTTTCAGTAACAAAAGATTGATGAAATGCGCACAAGACTCACGCCCATTGTTCGATGTTTGCGAGTGCGTGCAACATCACTGCTAAATTCTTTCTGCTTTTCAATTTTCGCGGATCCACAGTATTCCTTTCATAAGATTCGTCCCTTGAAGGTACATCGGGCGGTCTAGGCGCGCTGGAAGACTTGTGCCCTATCGAGGTCAATTTACCCGTACGGAAGAGATTGACGGCATGTCGTGTGCGCTCGACCTACAAGGAAAGTTGGATTTGCTGAGTTAAGGATCCACTTCATCAGTTATTGATTAACGAACCTTCAGAGTAGGGTTCGGAGTGTTCAGAATAAGGACAGCCCATTGGATGAGGGTTTTTGGAGGATTGTCGAGTGGGACAATAGGTTCTTCTTGGGCGGCTATCACAGATTCTGTGTATCTCACAGCTTTCGGTGGTGGGGGAGGATCCGCAAATTCTATTCAAAATCTCAGAAATGATCTGCCAAAAGAGACGAAGATGAACGAACCTACCTTCCGAGACTGGTCGCAACTCAACAAGACGCCAATTATTGCCTCCTTCTGGTGTTTGCATAAAGACTTTTTCAAGCCCATCTTTTGGATCGACCTTGACCTCAACGTCATATGTACATGCTTTCAATCCCGTTTCACTCTTCCCCGTTTTCAAGTCGAAATCGTATCTAAACGGTCCAAAATCAGGACATTCTGCCGGTAAACTAGATGGAAGACGAACCTATGCCATGGGCAAACAGCGACCATTCCTGTCTCACATTCCTCAATATCTGCATGGGACATATCCGCCCCTAGATGAGGACAGCTGGATTCCATTACATAGATCTGTCGTTGGTCTGCATTTGTGGCTTTTGCGATAGTTTGATCCTTTGTCTGTTGATCTTCATTCAATTCCAGAGCTTCTTGGGATCCAGACTCGTTTATGGTAGATAGACGGAATAAAATCAGGGAATGATAACGGCCTTCCTCCGAGCGCAGAGTTAGCATGAACCGAAAGTGGCTGAGCAGTTTTTGTAGCGGTGCAATCCTATTAGTATTAAGAGCATATTAGCATTATTTCACTAGTGGTGCAACGTACTAGAAGCACTGCTTACTCCAACAACTCCATGTTACGGGAGGTCGAAAGATGGCGATTACTGTATGCAATTGGGTTGACCTGAATGACCCCAGCCAAATTTAGACGTCGAAAACCCGGACCTGACTTGATTTGGGGGTTGTGAGCGAACCGAAGGGCAGTCACTGGGCTGAAATGGCGAGCAAATACAGTCGCCTTGAAGTACAATGTCATAGACTGGTCATTGGGATTAGGAAAGGAAAGTGAGTACTTCAATTTCCAAAATTCCCAGGGTCAATATATTCTCCTCGAACTCGAACAATGCAAACCGCCATCCTGATCTCTAGTTCAATGGGTGTAAGTTTCCAGCATTCGAAGGTCGGACGTAAGGGCATTTAGATTCATACAAAATACACATTGACAGACATTGACTATACATAGATAAAGATTGCTGATGACGACTATAACGAAAGAAGACGAAAAGTTTTGCCCATGGAAAGTGTCCAGCTCGACATCCCTAAACCAGTGAAATAATAAAAAAAAGCCAAAATATCTATAATCCTACGAAAATCGAAAAAAGAAGACTATACAGATATCACATCATAACCTGAGTTGTACCATGGAAAATCCCATAGGTAGGAGAGGTATGCATTTCTGCGAGATATGGAACAGATGGATTGTTGAGATTATTGAGAATCGCGGGTGGTGAGGGTGACGCCTCTGGCCAGGAGAATCTGAAAAAAAGGGGCGGATAAACAACAAATTCCAACAGAAAAACAAATTTAAAACATACCCGGGCATCATCATGTTTTGCCACCAGGCAGGGTTCTTGATAGCCTGCATAGTAGCGAGCATTTCTTCGTCCGAGAACGGCAGACCACCATAAGACATATCGAAATCTGTGCCAAAATGGATTTGACCAGTACTTGTAGCGAAAGTGGCCTCCGGCATGTAGATCGGAGTGTCCATAGGCTGGTTATGCCCGAATGTTTGATCACTTTGATCACCACCTGGGCGAGGTGCCATCGTTGAAGGTTGGTTGACTGACGATACGCCTTGAGTATCGGAACCTGGAACTTGGTTTTGTGGGGGAAGAACTGTTTGGAGGCGGCCCACAGTGGCGCCGTCACGTCGATGGCGCGATAGCAATCCAGCCAAGAAGCGGGCATAGAGCTTGGGGGTGTGCCTGTCGTCGATAGCAATCTTGGGTGAGCTCAAAGTTTGGATCAGACGGCCAATCAAATCGAAGATCTCGTTCTCCTGCTCTTTCTCAAGGAAGGAAGAGAATTCAGGTTTGAGAAGCTAAATGACAGGGGTCAGTTATAACTTTCGTTTGTCAAAAGAAAAAAATTACCTTGAGAAGGAACGCAGACGCAAAAGATGCAAATACAAAATGGCCATCTGGGGCATAGCGCATGTACCCACTTGGTGCCAAACCATCAATCATATTCTCAATAACTGACTTGGCGGCGTCCAAACACTATAAAAAGGAATCATGAGAACTTCGTTCCCAGATGTAGGATGAGAAAGAACTAACAGTTGTGAAAAAGAGACGATCCTCGTTTTCAAATCCTCTTTGATAGGCTTGCTGGAACCCGAATGAAAACATAACAAGACGCGAGTAACCGACGAGGCTGTATGATTCCTGTCAGTGAAGTGGTTCTTCGAGACCAGGTCCAGACAGGACTCACAAAGGCAATAACGAGCATCGAAGAGCACATGTAGGATCTGACCGAACAGAATTTGAGTTTAGGTGTTATTTAGAGGAAGGAATCAATTCAGACCTTTAGGATCAGAGTCTTCCTTGAATCGTTTTGACCACTCTTCGTTGTAGGCTGTCAAACGCGCATTATGAGCGAGCGTGACTGCTCTGAAGTTCACTTTCTGCATTGACAGTAAGAAAAAGAGTAATCGAATTAGATCGAAAATGTTATGTACCTTGTTCAATCCAGTGGGTGAAGATGGGTCGCTAAATACTTCATCATGGAATTTGGCCACAATCTGGAGAAGTGCCGAATAACCACAGAGATGGACATCATACTGATCAAATGTTTCTTCAATACATCATTCACCAACAGCGACAGTATTGCTGACTTACACTAAGATTATACTGTGACTTCTTGTACCAGTCTGGGGCATTCCGAACGATGCTACCGAATTAGGGCAATCAGAAAATAAACTTCTAGAGAAAGACGAGTAAAAAAAGAAGACATACAAATCCTCCTTCAACGTCGACGGTTTTCCGAATTGCGTGGCTGTCGAGCGATCAAGATTGAAACAGATCATCCAGACACGAGTCTTGTTCAAGATCTCGCGTTCTTGTTTCTCGGATTGAGGTTTAGTGTTCGAAACTTGGTGCAAGTTCAGATCGGTGGCGATTCTGTTAGATAACGACTGAATTAGACCCAGGAACCAGAAGGTAAAAAAGGTAAAAGGTTTAAAAACAGTCCTCACCTGATCGCAAGCCCGGTATACAACCAGCTACGGTCTTCTTCCCAGCGACGTGCCGGGACAGCATAAATGCTCATAAGAATATATGCTTGGCACAACTCGACAGATTTCCAGCCATCAATAAGTGCATTTGCAGCAGAATGCTTCGCAAAATGCATAGCAATGGGGTATATCTCGGATTTCTCCGCGTAGTACCTGGAGGAGATGGCACAAACTAAGGAAGGGAGTTAGATAGACTCCAATGATCATAGATAGACCGATTACTTACTAACTGTGAACAAGAAGGGGCACCTAGCAAACGTCGAAGCAGGTGTGTGAAGCACAGGGTCCAAGAGGGAGATGAACGGCTATTGAGCGAAAAGGATTAGAAAGAAAGATTCAGGAACCCTAAGAGCGCATAAGAATCTCATACATTAACCCGTTCATAGAATCTAGATATCGATAATCGTCAGTAAAAGCAAAACCAAAAGGGCTGATAAGCAGACTTACATCTCAAACAGCTTCTCGACATCTTCTGGCTTTACCAAGCCGTGAACGATAATTTCAGGTGCGCTGTGTTGTTCAATCAGCGTTGCTCGAATGCCGAGGTCTGTAGCAGGGCCTGATGAAGGGAAGATAAGATGTCAGTCCTTCCATCGGCAATGGTCATAAGTCCGAGAAAAATTTTGACAAACCTGGCATGAAGTACGTCTCGTTTGCCACACCCTGAAGAGAAGTCAATGAGAAAACCAAGGTCACAAGGGAGAGACTGAAAATATGGGATTGCACGTACAACGTTATCATCATTCAAGTCCTCCTGCACAAGAGCACTATCTTTAGCATAATCTCTCTTTCGATTTGCTTTGCTGTTGCTCAAGCTCAAATCCGCAATGAGGCCGAGAGGCACATGAGAATCTGGGAGTGACGATTGGTGTTTCTCGGGGTCCTGAGATGGATCTTCGAGTTCTGGATCAGCTGCCACCTCCTCCTCCTCTTTTAAGGCTCCCAAGTCAAAGAGCTGAGTGCGTTTATTTTCGGAGTCGACATCTGATTCGTCCTCGTTCCTGTCACGAACGTCAAGGAACGCTCGAGGGCCACCGCGTTTTCCAGCGTCCCGAACGCTCGATTGGAGACGGTCGAGCCAGGCCAACACGTTCCTGTTGTTATGGTCAGATGGTGAAGTCGCCATACGATAAGACGCAATTGATAGAGGCGTCGCTATGTATGGGTTATGAAGCTAGATCAAGGGGATAAATCTCAGCGATGCCGTTCACAAGAAGGGGCGGACGACGTTAACAAACCTGTTTGAGAAGGGATTCGATTATTGCATCTTTCTGCCTGATCTGGGCCAAGAGATATTCTCTTTTGCTAATCATGGGAGAAAAGTCATCAGATCGCGCAGGAGAAGCACAACGAGAGGGAGGAGGAGAAACAGAGAGTGTAGAAGTCATCGACGGCGAACAAGGTGCGCTGTCCGACATTGCTGCAACGAGAAGACGAGGAGAAAACCTTTTAGAAAAGTTGGGCTTGTGTCGAGCTGAACTCAACACTCGAGGATCAGCTCTATATAGGGCATTCCGCCCCTGTGCATGACCCCTCAAAAACTCGGAGGGGAGGATGACTTTGCCCCGTCTAAAAACAGGTCCCCCCCTCGGGACCAAAAAAAATAATCAAACACCCGCAACTCCAAAAAGCCAGAAACGTCTCGCATCGGGAAATAATAAAGAAAAACATTGCGTCATGTATGAGAAGACGACTCACTTTGGCGCTGTTCTCGGCCGTCGTCCTTCGACAATGCAGACATGACCTCCGGATTTGCATCGCTTGCATGTATTGTCATACTTCGGAAAGTCGCATTTCATCTGTTAATCGGTTAAAGCACCACCCCGGAAGTAGGGCAGATAGGATAAAGTGGTAGACGCGGATCGACCGGACGTCATTTGTTTTGCGATTTGGACGAACAAGTTCATATTGCCAAGAGGTGGATGAAGTCGAGATGACAATCCGCAGTCGGAGAGAGTCATTCAAGCATGCAGAAGTTACGGATGGATATGCGGAGGATGGAGTCGGAAAACGGGATAGCGACCAGCGGATGCCAATGACCGACGATCCAAGGTCGAAAAGCAAATAGGCGATGAGTAAAAAAGGTTAAATGATCAAGAGAAGTCAGTGATCCGTATGACAATATTAAGATGAGGGCAAAGACCAAGTAAAATCGGAGACGGAGCGTATGATGGAGGCAACCGAAAGGAACGCGGGCGTACCTTAAGTTTCTTGCAATGCGTACAGGCCCCAGGTCTGGAATCGCGAGAACAGTGCGATGTGGGTGAGTTCACGAATGATGGGATAAATTCGTAGACCGGTCATACGACCATCCATGCCGTTCCATGCGGATGGTTTTCGGAGAGCGAAAAGGTGCGGAATGGAAAGAAAGTCATAATGGCAGAAATAATGAATACGAGACGTCCAGAGGCCAGATTGGAGTTGACCGGTGGTATGTTTTGTGGATGAGGCGGTGTCAAAGTAGGTCACGGACACAAACATACACCGATGGGAAGGTTGATTATTTTTAGGGGTTGACCGAGGTTGAGATGATGGCGAAGATCATCGTCGCGTTCGTCGGTGGAGAATCATTTGTATGTTTTCGCATCCACAGAAAAGAAGAGTCGAAAGGAAAGGCCCCAATAAAATGTTGGAAAAATACAAATCAAAATAGAGAAAATATTGGTTTGATGGGGCATCCATTTTTGGAAGCGCCGCGATGTCCGGACCGGGCCAGTTCATTGCGAAAAGAACGAACATCGAAGGTGTCGCAGTAAGGCATAGAATAGACATCGGTACCGCCATATTCAGGCAGGACAGTCGGAGGAGGACGCGTCAATTCAACGAGCGTCAAAGATTTGCCGAATAACCGAAAGACCAGACATCGAAAATGAGACGAAAGTCAAAAAGTGAACATAAAATGAAGAAGATCGTCAGTAAGAAATCCAAATTAACGCCAAAGATCGAGAAAAAAAAAACACCGAAGGGTGTAGGGCTCTCCTATCCATCGCAATATGCTCTGAAAAGGATGGGGCTCAGCCTTGCAGGCATGAGAATGTGGGGACATGGCCACAAATGTGTTCCGAACCCAAGGGGGCAGTGCGATCAACGGCGACAGATCATTGAAAATTTGTTACTCACAGACGGGTCCGTTTATCTTTCTTATTCCCCTTCCCAACCACACCTAGACCACCCAAACCCACGCCAATACCTCCACTTCTCCCAAGTCCAGTCCCATCATCGTCATCATCTTCCTCACTGTCCGAATCACTGGCCTGTTCACCAGCATAGCCACCCGCGGTATAGTTTGACCATCCCGGACTGTCGTTTTTCTTGACTCTCTTCCTCTTTGCACCAGCTTGACCAGAGGTGCTTGCGTTGCCAGACCCACTCGCTCGAGGGGGTGAGGCCTGTGGTGGTGGTGGTGGTGGTGGATTCGCCGGCACGGTCGGAGGTTTGCCAGAAGTGGCTACATTGTATTGGGGAGATCCCGCTTTGACTGTCGTGGGTTTGTACTGAGGAGGGAGGCGAGCAGGAGCAGCAGTACTCGTCCCCGGGTTCTGAGTCGAGAAAACACTGTTGCTGCTCCAATTTTTAGGAGGTGGGGATATCGAAGAAGCATGAGAAGATGAAGCCGTTGGGTTAGCAGACTGAGCAGCTAGTCCGGAATGACTGCGCGGTCCCACGAACTTGGACGACTGGGGTTGCAAATAGTGGGATGAATGTGCCGGAGGGTTTGGTGTTGGATCCATTTGCCTGGAAGGTAAGGTGATAGGCTGCTGATGCTGCTGATACACAGGATCAGGAGTGTTCGAGAATGAATGAGTATTCGATTCTGGGGTGGAAGTATGGTATGAATGACCATTGTCGGGAGACGATGCAGTACTACTAGCCATTGACAGTAGTTCTGGATAGTACTGCGAATAGGATAGTTCGCCAGATTGGGTCTGGTAAGTGGAAGAACCGACGCTAACGGGATTACGAAGGTTGACAGAAGTCTGGGTGACAGTCTCAGACGTCGACCCAGCATAGTGGCTTGCAGACGTCGAGGGGTATTGGCCCTGCATAAAGCTGTAAGGATTCTGCTGAACATTCTGGGGTGGTGGCGCCGGGGCTGCAACTGGTCTGTAGGCAGATGAGTATTCGATCTGCTGAGACGTCTGCTGCGGTGGGGCGCCATAAGAATCTAGCCATTGTTGATACTGGCTCTGATTTTCGGCCTGTCGGATTTCATCTGAATTGTAGAAGGAAGAAGGAGGCCCGATCATTGTCGATGATGACGATGGCTGGACCTGCGATGTGGCCTTGGCACTGTTGGCTTGGCGCTGGGTATAGTACCACGACTGTGCGTCAACCTGGGCTTGAAGGGCGAGAGAAAGAAAGAATGGATGAGGTTGGATGAAGCTATGAGTTTTGAAGAAGGCATACCATTGATGAGAGGAGGATCGGGGTCGCGAGAATGCGAAGAGATGTGTGTATTTGGAGGGATCATTTGGCCGGAGGGGAGTCTTCCTGAGGAGGATTGGGGCTGGGAGACAGGGTTGTTCATGGAGGGAGTAAAAGAGTAGGTCGGTGGAAATGGAAGGCCGTTGGAAGAGTAAATATGGGTCTTCTTGTAGCCTTGCGAAATATTAATTAGGGCGAGAATGCATGCCTGCCGAGTGGGTTATCAACCATCGATGGAGAACGCTCTAAAGTCTCCTCGGCTTGTGCCTAACCATCATAAGATGAAAATAACCTGTTTCAGCGGAGATCTGGATAATGATGGCGAATATGTTTTAAAAAATGTTTTTTGTTGGTTGAAAAAGTGACTCATCAATTCCTTTTTCTTCCTAGTCCTCCCTTTTGAGTCTTGACACCTGCGAGATAACATAACCGTGTCTCCAAGAAACAGGGCCACCCATTGATTATAATCTCGTCTGCCGATTCAAACGCGTCCTTTACTGTAATTGTCATTATGGTGAAAAAACATGGTTTTCAATTTACCGACAATTTCAAGCTACACCACAGTTCGGCATCTCGACTCGGACATTGCGTTTCTACCGTAACTCCCTCCTTACGTGGCGCCCATCTGTCTTGGACAGTTACTTGCACCGTCTGCTTCTTCTCCACGCACTGGGCGCCCATTTTCTGTCTTTCAAAATGTCGGTTCCAACAATGTCCGTTTTGATGTCCGTGAAAGGAAAACTCCCTTGTCCTGCTTTTGGTACTTTTCCTTTACCAGAAACAGGAAGCATTTACCCAATACCCCTGGAACCTGGGCATCCACACGATTGCTTCCTCTTTTAATGAAACGACAATCGCAAGGCTATCGTCCCAGGAGAGAAGGAACCTTTCTGGCCAAGGAACCACGAATGATCAACGTTACTTCGAGGATGCCCTGAATAATGATTCCTATGGTCGCTTATCCAAAGGTACAGACAATTCCGAGTCCTTGTTGGCCTATCCGGCATAAACATATCGTCGATCCAGTCTCACAAGAACCAAGAGCCTCATGCCGACTCCGTATTCGCAATCTATCTTTTTGTAGGAAAGCTTCTTAAGGCTTTACTGGCAAATGTTTTCACAGAATTAATCCGGCCAAAAACATAGAGTTTCTCTATCATATGACACGACCGTGTGGTCCTTTCATCCACATAGTATGTTTTGGATTCTAGTGGCCTTTCATTCTCGACATCTCCGAACCTCTTTGACATAGGCCTTCCGTGACACAGTCTCACCTCGCGGGGTCAATCGATTATAACCCAAACTGACAGCTTCGCCTTCCCAAATTCAAACAAAGAAAATACAGGAAACCCACGGTTAAACCACGGACGCGAACTGATCGACATCCGAGTCCTGCAATCATCGACCCGTTTCGCTCCATTTGATGGCAATTGACGCGATATTCGAAATTTCTAGACAATTTCTTATGTCCTTTGTCCGAGTCAGGTCCCGACGCAGGACACTTAAAGTTCATGAGACGGCAAACTCCAGGTCAAACACTATATGTGATATATATATCACAGGATCCCCTTGCGCAAAACTCAACTTTAAAGCAATGAACTGGCAGCCGACATTCTCCCCAAGCGCGAATTCTCACTAATTGTACGATCCATACATCATTCACTTTAAAACCTACACCTTCGCCTCTGACCCGGATTTTACCCACTTCTAGACCGCACCCCACTCGAAGGCATACGGTGACCATGAGAAGCCCCCTGTAACAGGCCTCGCTTGTGATCAAGAAATGCCAAACGGACTACTGGGGGGCGACTCGGAGTCCCAAGTTGGGAGCTCCCTTTGGCTTAAGTGCGCATATTCTCCCGGGGACGACACAATGCCAACTTTGGGTGCTTCTTATAATAGAGTTCATTCAAACTTCATAATGCTGCTAACGGAATCCGGGATACTTATCCCTCGGTCAATGAAATGCCCCCGAAGCTTGAGAGTGGAAGGTCAGGGTAAACACAACCTCCGGGTTTTCGTTCTCAGTGTCGTCAAAAGCACAACTTGAACAATTGAAACTTAATGCGAGTGATGCTGATAAGATACTATGTTTTGCATAAATGCTGCCAGTGCCTCGAGGATGTTGATCGAACCTACGACCTGAACGCCGTGGGTCCGTGTTTCTCAAGAACAATTACGAATCCGAGTCGTCAGTCAAGGATGTCTATTATCATGGCCACCCGCATCATCACGCGCCCATTCGGACTTATAGATCACCACAGAAAAACTCTAGGGGTTCTTCAAGTTCCCCCCGCCACCAAGTCTAGTAGACAGTACAAGGCCCAATTCCCTCATTGGCGGAGTGATCATCCCAAGGCACCCGCAGCCGCCAGGCAGTCTCGCACATCGAACCAGCCCTCACATGGCATTTATCCGAGCAGGTCGACGATCTGACGCACATGTCCACTGACGGCAAGTGGCAGAGTGATAAATCACGATGATCCTGCACTAACTTGGATCCTGATGCAGATGGGGGCTTCATTTCCAAGGATCAAAGCCTCTTCGTGTCCATATCCCCCCTTCTCTGCGTTATCTCAATGCATCAGACCCACACTTAGCAGAGGCCACTTTCAACTTGAAGAGACCTCCTGACTAGCTCTAGATGGACAACGGACGATCGTCTTCCCACTGTAGGCCCAGGACCGGGCAAATTTCACCTGGTCTGCGGTTGAAGATCCACTTTCAACTGGAAAGCGGTTTAAAGTCGGGTGAACTTAAAACAGATTAATTTCATACCTAGTACACGGGTGAATATATTTCAACCACTGAACGGAGGAAAATGCGCCTTCGTGTGTCTATGGGTGAATTTCTTCAGGTGTACGCGGGTGAATGAATTATGTAATACATTCGACGGTTGACTTTGACCTCGTCGTTCCCACACGTTGAAAACAACCACGACATCCACCGTTAACAAAGAGTCAAACATTCGTAGGGAGCTTGTCGTCATGCAGCCCAACTCTCTGCTCTATTCCTCATCTTCATACCACCATCATCATGGCTTCTCCCAACAACTCCGAACTTGACCAAGAAAGTGTCACAGAACCTGACAGCCAGGCCATCCCTATCTGGCATGAAGCATCTCGGCAGTGGTACACGATGCCTGCCCCCTCAACGTCGACAAGAAAAGTGGAGGTTGAGCCTGAAGCTGAACCGTCACAGGGACACACTGACGTTGTCCCAGATTCTCAAGATGAAGAGATCAAGGTAAGTCCATCGATATTTGATAACCTCCTCGCCAGTGGTGTTCTGACTGTGGTATATGTTAGCCGTCGTCTCTCTCAACTCTGCTCACTCCGACTATATGTGCCCTTCAAAATCCGTTGAAGACTATGACACCCAATAGTACTCGTGAGACTACTCGCAAAATCTTTTCCTCTCTTGCACTGACAACCACACTTCGTTCCAACAGTTCCACTACAGGCGACACTCTTTCCAATACCGAGCGACAATCCTGAAATGTCCAGGGAAGGTCTGAAGGTATGTTTGAAGATTATGTGAACCGTTCACTGATTCTGACACTCCGATGTATAGCAACGCGTTTTTCTCGCTGCTGGGCCTGATTCTCCCCAGGCCCCCACCATTTCACGGCGCACCACAGTCTCCCGACGCTGCCGCACTTGTGTCCACATGCCCTCATCCTCTCCATATCGCCGAAACGCGAACATTCGTGACTGTGTCCGTCAACTCCTGGAAATAAACCAAGAGCTTGAAGTGGTTGAACGTCTCCGAGAGCGCCTTGTTCAAAAGCAGAAGGAGATTATGGATAAACTACAACTGCGCACTGAGCAGCTCCTACAAGATTAGGTAGTTATATTACATTTATATATCCTGTACATGTACTGCTTGTTGTAATTCTCCCGTCCGATCAATAATAGCCCATTTCTTGCCCACTGGAATCCGCCCAATCAAACATTGAACACATGTAATATCAACAACTTCCTTGCGACCCATCTGAGTGTATACCGGCATCCCCATGGTGTTTTTGGCATTCACCTCACACCGATGGACTAAAGCCAAGATATAGGTTGTTGGCTGCCGCATTTTTGGATCTTTGGAATCAAGTTCAATTGCCGGCGGAAGGCGGACAACGAGAATGTTTTGAAGCTGTCCAAAAAATGCTGTGAGAGAGTTGTCATATTCCACAGGAAGGTTGCGACGGTGTTCATTTTTGTCGACGAGAAGGTCATACTGCATGTAAAGTAAGTACACAAGAATAGATATATAGATTAAAACATACCCGCACAAATGTTGCATCTCGCCGATCTTCTGCGAAATGAAATAGCTCGGAAGAGTACATGTCGTCCCCTCCCTCGAGTCGTCGAACTCGGGCCCATTGTTCAATGTTTTCCAACTTGAGATAACGTCGGATGGTCCCTAGATCCTTGGAAAATCGGGTTGCTAGACAAACAGCAACTTTGTTCATCACGGAATCTGTGATTGAGGTAAACGGACGCTTTGGTGGGAGTAGGATACATGTTGGGTCTTTTAATTCAATATTAGCTACGCCCAAAGTATATAAAATTAATTAACTTACAATCCGGATGAGAAAAGGACTTTGGGAGATCATCTTTTGCTGTTGGCTTCAAGGACAGTATATCACCGATGTTGTACACAATGCTTATTTGCGAAAGTTGGGCTGATGCGATAATGTAGTTGTCAAGGTTGGTAAACGGATGGCGACGGCTTTTTATGGCCGGCAAAAGTTTTCCACAGTACCGCTCAGTCGGGAATGCCCATCCCGTCCAAACGGGCCCTGTGGCCTTGATGCTGTCGGCAATGTGGAGCAGTGCATGAATTGTTAAGGGGCACGTCGAAACGCGACCTGGAATATATTGGTAATATAGTCTAAAAAAATCGTTTATTATGAGCAACAATTCCAAGAAGAAAGAAAGATAATCAAAATTGTAGTACTTCTCGTATTTCAGAACCCAATTCTGAAAACCAATGCGCAGGGTGGTAATCTCTTCCGTTGTGATCTCAAACTGAAGACAGATGTGTATCAGTTTGGCAAATTCAATAAAATGTTCGAAGTATACAGGTTTTTGAAAACGTCTGGCGAGCAGCGCTGGTCCCAGATACAGTAGCCAGAATGACCATGAGTCAGCCGTGGTTGCGCTCCTCTCGGTTGCGACATTTGGCGGCCTTGCTCCAAAGACTGAAGGGATTACTTTTCCTGATGCTGCAGTCGCCAGGCCGATAGCTTCCCACACAGCTGGTGCCAACTGGTAATCTCCATTTCCTTCGTCGAGACCTTTATACTGTCCTGTCCAAAGAAGAACAAGATTTGTCATAACATTCTCATATATGAGGTGCATGAAATCGTATGGGAACGAGGATGGAAAAAAGAGTGAGGGGAGACAAAAAAGAACTGATGTTCCCTTGATCCCCGAATCCTTCGCTAATCGGTCTGCTTCTGCGCGGGTGGGTGTGGATTGTACTTGATGCGCTATTTGAACAAAACCTGTATGTTCTCGCAAAGGTAGATTGGCAGGATCATAGATTTTGATGGCACTAGGATTGTTCTTGACGTTTGGATGTCGTGAGCGATCGAGAGGGACATATAGTGTTGGTGCTGTTGATCCTGGCACTCCAATACCCTTGATCTGACACATACGACATGGGCAATAGCCATTGTGACCTTTCATGTGCATTACCATGCTGATTGCTGGGATATCGCCAAAGCAGTTGATGAGATATGCACGAAGAAGAAAGGTCTCGTGTCGGAGACTGTCGACAGCTTGTACTCCTGACATCAATGTGCAAAGCTCCTTCACTGCCGGCCAAAGGAAAGAGTCGAAGTCCTTTGGTTTGTTGGGCCCCGGAATCACGCCAAAAGCGATGATATGCTTTGTCCAGAATCGGATTTCAGGTGGTAGGTTGTAGTTGAAGAATAAGAGAGGCCAACATGTTTTCTTCCGTTTACGAAAGGGACAGAAACCATCTGTTGAGAATCCGAGTGCAATATCGTGCCGATCCTCGAAGAACTTAAAGGATTGGACCTTTCCTTCGATTGTGACATATGTTCTGGTGAGGCGCTGGTAGTTCTCGCTGTCCATGATGTCTTTGATTACACCGCGCTCGGGTTTGAAGTCTGCACGATAATTCATGAGCTTTCCGAAGTTCGGGTTGAGGTAGTACGCTTTGAGTCGTGGAATGAGGGGGGCCGTGGTAAACCGTTTACGTGGTCGTCCTTGAGGGTTTAATCGAGGCTCATGGCAATAAGGGCAGGTCTGAAGGTTGGCCAATTCTCCGGTAAATGCACAACAAGATTTTATACAACAGTCATATGCCACACGTTGAAACGCCGATAAAAACTGAGCGCGTGCCTTCGTGACCTTCCAAGTTGCAACCGAAGCCTCAGGAAAGGCATATTTAAGTTTTTCAAAACTTTCGTCAGTCATATGGCTGTTGACTTTGAGCGAGAATTGTCGGAGAAATGCCAGGTCAACATCGGAAAGGTCCTGCTCTGTCCAAAGAAAGGTTATTAAAAAATTTGAAACAAAATCTAACGACCTTTGACTCACCAAATTCTGTCATTTGAAGCGCAAACTCATTTGCCATGATATCATCGAAATCTTCAATGTCCTCTTCACTATCACTCAGCTCAGCGTCCCAATCAAATTCCTCGAACAGTTGTTGGTCACGAAGATCATCCCATGCTTCTGTGTCCAATCCGATATCTTCTTGATCTGAATCCGAAGGCTCCCAATTTCGATGGTTCAGGTTGAAATTAGGGTCTGGATTGATTACAGGACTCGACGGGATTTGTGGGGAATCCACAGGTACATCAACGGGGCTGAGGCGAGAGAGTGGTTCGGGTTCCTGTACATCAGGCTGATGGTTGGCTGTAGTACTGACGACATTTTGGTCTCTTGCAGAATTCACATTGAGCTGTAATAAAGGTTGGTTGGCCTGAATCCGACGAATGGCCTGCCCACGGCGATGCTTGAGATCTGTTTGCCGTGTTACCCTCTGTCCGCAACCACAGCTACAAAGATTTTTTGTGTCTTTGGGCATTGCCAAATAACAGAGGGATGGTGTGGTGGTACGTGATCAAGACGCGAGCAGGACGCGACGCGATCACCTGATTATGTTGAGTGGTTGAATTGTGGTTGAATTGATAAGTGAAATATGAGACATGCGACGCGCAGACTATAAAGACGGAGGACGGGACGCTGTTTGTCCTGTCCTCATCCTCATCCAACACCCTCTGTACTATATCCTAAGTCGCTTCATCAGACCCGATGTCTCCATCACACCATAGAGATACTGGTGCAGACGTACCATTGACCTCAGTCATACCGACTACCTCCTCTTCTAAATCATCCCATCCCTCTAAAGCAAAATCCAAGAATGCGAAGAGCAAGGCCAGTAGCAACGATGTTCCTGCTACAGAATCAGAAGAGATTCAACGATTGAAAGGTAAGTGATTCATTTAGCAGGATTATCGATACTGACCTTGAGCATCAACAGATAAGGTGGCCCAGCTCGAGGCTGAGGCAGCAGCTGCAGCGACTAGAGCACCAAGGGTTACAGAGACCGTTCAACCCATCTTAAAGCCCAAGGGGGAGGCCGGAAACAACTTCAATCTCATCAGTGAGATGGAGTTGGATGGTTCGGAAGAAAAACGAGAGTTGTTTCGAACGATCCAGGTGTGTTTGTTTCTTTGTTTGCCTACACCATGTCACTCACACACTGACTCGGTTTTCACCGATTCCAGCGCGCCGTTCGCTCTTTTGCAATCAAGGCGAATATCAACCTTGCCGACGACTTTCGAAAGATTGGACCTGAGCAATTACTCATGGTCTTTAAGGCGGTACGTTCTTCACTGAACAATTTACTGTTGAAGACTAACATAAACTTGAACTTCCTCTTAATCTAGGTTCGCCAGGCCCAACCGTACATGTCCTCAAAGCGTTTTCCTAACGATTGGGCGACGGCCGAAATTCTCAAGCAATATATGAAGAATTATCGACGATATTCAGTGCGGAAGGGACGGATGATGAAAAGAAAGGATCGCTTGGCAGCTGCCAGCAGCTCTTCTGGGTCCAGTTCACCTCCTCGACCAACGAATCTTCCCAACATTGACGATGACGACGACAATGATATGTATGATTAGATCTAATGCCTACCATTATATGCCACCTGGAATGTATTATTTAGCAGTGTAATTTGACGATGATATATGATTATTACAGGGTGAAAACCACTAAGTACATCGGATGATCAAGAACTGATAAAGAGATCAATTTACTCCAGTTGAGAAGGCTCACTTTCAGCCTTGGCTGTTAATATTTTATATCATACCTGGGCAGTTGCCCACCAGGTAGGATACATCACAGAGGGCAGTTGCCCACCCAGCCAAAGGCCTGTGAGGCATGCCGGGGGGCCGGGGCTGGCTGGTATGCTTGGTGATGGGGGCGGGACCAAA
>JAIFHD010003751.1:0-32077 GCA_019721455.1 Psilocybe mexicana
CACGGCTGGAGCATATACGTTACGCAGAATTAACCTTCTACCTCATGGGAACCCAGCGTAGTCATGATGATGTCGTTCAAATTCGCGCAAGAAGCCAAACAGCGACGACATCCTCAGGACATCTTTATCCAGTGGCGTTACACTGTTGTTGGCCTGTTACAAGTCAGTTACCTCATATCCTGCGAAGCCTTTTGGCTATGTAACTGTTTACAGCACTTGTCGTCGACAGGACTGTGGATATGTGGGAGGACGGCTTCGATCATTCGACGCCCGGCACCTAAACTGCTGTCTGTCTGAATGCTCATATTTCTGAAGATAGCATTTTCAATGGTTAACTGATGGAAAATCTCTAGACCTCGATTACGTTTTTTTCCCCTCTTCTTTCTGATCAGCACAGACGAACTCCACGTATGTACTCCACACCCATACATTCGACGACATGTCACCAGTTCACAACGCTCAAGGGAAGGGTTGATGCGGACTACGACCAATTTTTCGTATACCCATGGGCACACGGAGCCCCACACGATCCTCTCCCGGTCTTCATCAGTCTGACAACATGCAAATTTGAGCTCACCTTTTGCGAATGGCTGCATTTAAAAGATGCACCATGCAAAACTGCCTGTAGCTTGGAGATAGTCAGCCAAAAGGTGGATCAGACGACAACAGAGGCGTGACAAAGGACTATGATAATCTCAAGTTCGGTGAACTTGCATCCGGAACGACAGTCTACAAATCACCTAAGTTCAGTACATCGTCTTTGGTCAATATTTCAATGGTATGGAATGCCTAACTGATCTGCTCAATATTTCGGATGTGTTTGGTCCTGCCGCATGATGGCCGATCAATTTAGATAAAATAATATTTTCATCTCAAAAATATTAGTTACTTATTGTATTTAACGAGATCGCTCTGGACAGCTGGACACCCTCCATGAAAATCACTACGTTCACAACGATTATTCTCCGACCACGGTCACCGACCTTGGGCTTACCACTGCTCTATAGACTTGCTATGTACCCCTTACACAGATCACATAACGCTGAGGAGACAAGCAGGATTAAATAGTTTTTCTACAGATGGTCTTATGAAGTCTGGACAAATGATTATAGAAATGAAGAAAAACTGCGTAGGTAGATAGTACATTACATATTCATTAACTACAGCAGTGTTAGGTACAATAAACAGATAGAATGGATGCTGTTTGGGGCTAAGGTCCGAGATGGTACAGGCAGAACAACAGAGAATATTCTTCATGTCGAGACGAGTCAAAACGAGGAAAAGGGGAGTTTCTAGAAAAAAGGGAGGTCTTGAATATAAAATTGAATCAAAAAATGGGGAGAGCACATACCCTCAATTTAAGAAAGTGTCTAAGCTCAACAAGGGCCCCCAACATGCTGTTTGAATAGACGGAGTCACGGAGAGGCGGTGGACGTTGATTAGATGGAGACTGAGTTCTCGTTGTTGCCGAGACCATGAGTGTTGGGGTAGAGGGATGGCTGACGGGCGGTGCCTGTTCTCCACTTCACAGAGCAAGAGGTGGCGCTGGCGTGTCGGACCGTCATTCTCGTTGCAACTTGTCTCGAGTCTCAACCATGGCAGTGGCGGGTGCAGAGCAGCAGAGACGACGGAAGAAGAGGGAAACGGTCGGCCTTGCTCTGATCCGTTGCAGAGACAGGGAGAAAGTAGGCTTAGTGGAGTGCTCGTTCCCGACTCCCAATGTGGCAGACGCAGAGGCGACAGTCGTTCTTGTTCGTTCTTGTCGTTCTCCGTGACTCCATCTCATCGTGATTGATTGTAGAGACAATGGTAAGGGTGGACCGTAGGTGTCTAATAGACAGAGGATGAGGTGGCGTTTGCTTGACGCCATTTACAGACCTCTACAAAGCTGGGAACATCAACTTGATTCAAAATTGAACCACCAGTCTCCATGTGTTAGCTCTGTCTTTCCCCAGACTAAATGGATGGGGACATGGAGGTTTCAAGAATCCTAATGATGAGTTTCAGCATATCATTGGCACAAAGCAATGTCGGAAAGAACAAACGAACCAGTTGCATTGACATCCCTTCTCTTGCAGGTAGCCCACTCAGGTCCTTCTTTGAATTGGCGGGTGCTCGTTCTTGACATCAGGGTCTCAGAGAACAGACCGACGAGAGTGTGACAGAGGCAGAGAGAGCAATCGGCGTCGAGGAGATGGAGAACGAGGGCGTTGCAGCCGCAGTGGCCGCAGTGGCGAGGCTTTCAGGTTGAGAGCCGAGTCAGCGAACTGAGATCAATGAGCCGCTGCTCGCACTGCATGCAGCATGACACAGGAGCTTGATTAACTGTTACCTCTGTTCGTTAACCCTTGAGTGTAAATTTTATGGATACTAGCTCCTTACCTTAAATTTTGAAAGATCGCTCAACGTTGTGAACAGCGTCGGTATTGATGGTACGGTATGGTATGGTAGATAACTTGGACGACACTTAGCAGCACTTAACAGATCGGTTTTTCCCATCGGCAATCACATGCCACAACCAAACATTGAGCAGATCAGTTAGGCTTTCCATACAATGGTGCCAAACATATTCGTGGAATCCGCATAAGACTTACTCATCAAGAAAAAAAAGCATTCAATTTGAACCTTTTACAGGCAACACATATGAACCTTGACCTTTTTCCGTTGCTAAGTCTGCTATCAGTATGTACCTTGACTGTTCGCCCTTGACCTTTAAACTCATAAATATTCGTCAACGGGTGGATGATGCCTTGTGGGATTCCAATGACCGAGAAAATCTTTCCTGTTGATTATAATCTCAGTTCAATTCAAAATCTTTGATATTAGATTTATCGCCATTTCTGAGATGGTGTACGGAAAATGCTAGAAAATGCCAGGGATGTACCTTGCGGATACTTTGGGGGAAACAAACTGAGATAAATGCGTTTCTGGTGTGACGGTACGGTTCAAGCGGTCCATACGGCCGCAATGCTCTCTCGGAGTCTCTAGTCTGACTAAGTCAGAGAACTCGTCATCGTGGAATCATACACTGCGGGCAGAGGGAATTTTTAGCAAGGGCAAAATCTATGTTAAATAGAAGCTTCCTTGGTTAAATATCAATGTAAATTTATCATTGACAAAAGACAATTAAAATGACAAATAATACTTGAGGCGACACAAAGTAACAAAAGAAAATTTACTAACCTTTTGTCCAAACTGAAAGGCGTAATTTTACCTAGATATTATCCAATCAAGGACAATCGAGACACATTTCATTCCCCCAAATTTGATCGGAGTAGTAAATGATGAAAATAGACGAAAATAAAAACTCAGACAAATGTTAATTTTGCCCAGAATTTACCATTTAGAGAAAGGATACAATTTTCATTATATTTTGCCGACAACAAAGATTTTAGAGAAAGTAAAAGTTTTATCGGTAAAAAAAGTAATAGGGTGGATGAGCCCCCCCCTTAGCGCCTCGCTTGTAACCCACTTGGAAACACACTCGGTTAATAGTCCTAAAAATCATCAATTATTCCTAAGTTGAAACCAGATAAGATAAATCTAACTTACACGCAATAATGAGATAACAGCCATGAGATCACGATTTTCCAATTTAAGAGGGCAAAATGCGAAGTGTGATGAGATAACTTCGACTGGATAGAGTTCAAGGGCATCAACCTCCTGACTCCAAAGTTGTGCGTGGAGGAAAGGGAAAGACAAAAAAGGGTCATATCGCACGTTTGAAGGCTGATACCTTCTAGCCGCAGCATACATAATGAGTGTGTTGGGATGTTCAGGCAAAGCTAACTGAACAAAGTACTCCACCCGCACGGGTATCATCGCATTTTTTGCACTGATCAGAACGGAGCTATTGCCAAGATGATGTGACGACACAGAATAGGTGATTCCTTTGATGGTGAGTGTTGATATAATAAAAATAGAAGTGGGCTGAGTGTCTTCAAAGGTCTCGAGAATGCAATCCATCAATAATTTTGGGATTTTGGAGGTTTTCGTAGGGGGTACTACTTCGGGCTCATCGGGAGCATCATTGTCGTCGCCTACATCATCGAGCTCTCTGATAGCAAAACTCAGCATATCAGTGGCCAGTGTGTCCCGAACCAAAGGTTGGACAAGTCTCTGAAACATCGGTTTACAATTTTGGATGACTTCGGGAGTGCCAGATTGTTCAAGAATGCGTCGCAGATTTCCAGAACGGGTAAAGCTGGAGGCGATGGTAGTCTCATATTCACCTATTTGATTTGTTGTAATCAGCAGAATTTACTGAAATTGAGCATGAAATTTTCATACCCTCCTTATAGTTTGTCGATATACGCTGAAGCATACCAATCATTCTTTCAAATGGAAATGCCCACCAGGAATGCACAGGACCATACAACAGAAGATAATCTGGCAGGTGGAGTGCCATGTGATGATTGGGAACAAATTTAAAGTCTGGGAAAAGTGATTTGATCCCACTCAAATAAGCCTGCATATGTTGAGTATACATATCAGCATGCTGGTGGGAGGTCTTTCGTGAAGTAGCAATAGAAACTGCGGACAAGAGGGAAATAGTGACATCCAATATCTTTCGACATCTCTCTGATCGAGGGTTTCCTAGCTCCACAAACCACCACAGACGCATGAGCGTGATAGGGAGAAAAACTGCACCCAAGACACGCCATTGATCTGCTTTTAATTTTCCATGGCTCGCCGAGCCCAATTTCGCAGGAACAGAGGTAAGCCATGATGGAGTGACAGTGGATTCAATGTCGGCATGAATCTGTTCCATCTCTTCTTTGTTAAAAACGTGCCCACATCTTGTTGATGTAGTAGTGTGTCCATAGGGGTCAGAGTTTCTTTCAACTTGATTTTTACGCTAATAATGAATAGATTAGAATTAAATTTGGGAATCATCCATTGAAACGTACCCATGCCAAGATCCCACGGGCATAGTCAGAACGCGTGAAGCGCGATGTTTTACGTGGATCATTAGGTAGCGGTTTACATCCACAATGCTCAAGTTCTAAGCATACAAATGTTAAAGCTGATAGTCGTGTTGCAGACAGCTTTTTAATCCAAAGTTCCATGCCAATGTCTGTTTCCAAGTCCTGGTTGAGTGGCCCAGACAACATTTTCATGAGTCGAGAAACATCCTTTTTCTCAACAGCCTCCAATGTGGTCCAATGGTTGGAAAATAGTAAGTCAACGACAGGTCCCTCATCATTGGTGTCCTTTTGCATTCGTATTCCAAGTATGTCTTGAAAATGTTTATTGATTACGCCAAGGAATAAGTTATGCATTGCGTCAATAACAACGAAGCGAGTGGGATCGAAATATGGGAGGCGCAATAACTCGGACCATCGTACACCAGTCTGAGCATAGATCATGTCACCCTCAAGAGTGGTTCGTGCATTGGCATATGCCTGAGCAGTAGTTCGCGTTTCTTCATTCGTTCGGGGCTGCCAAAGATGTTGTTCCAAATGCCCATAACCATGGACATTACGTGCGCATCGGCATATATGACAGAACTGAGTATGGGTCACAGGTCCAAAACCGGCAAGTTTTTTTGCGGCAATGAGATCACATACCAGACATACAATGGCACAGAAAACTAATCTTCCATTTGGATAGCAATCTGTCTTGGTATACCAGACACCTGGATTCCACAGCTCTAAAAAGACATCAACAATGGGGCGAATATAGTGGTTTAGTGTGTCAGATGGTGGTTCATTAGGCCCGGGAATGATGCCGGCAAGAAACATGTATTCTGTTTTGTACCGAATATCTGCAGGAAGGTTGAGGCATACAAGAGATATCAATCCGATTGAAATCTTCTTTCCTGCTTGTTTGTTTGAGAGTGGGTTGAAGAAGTCGACTGAAAGGGAAAAAACATAACGGCCATTATCATTGTTGTGACTGAAAAGACGTCCATCTGGTCCCATGAAGTTCCTCAGCATGTCCCCATCAAATATATCTCTCATATCCTCTCCTTCGGTGTTTGCCCTCATCCATGCTTTATCCATTTGAGATTCTATACTGGGCTGGGCCAAGAGACGACCAAGCCAGTCTTTCAAGTCATATGCAACAAATGTCTTGATGGCGACTGAAATTAGTGAACCAGACACAATTTTGGGTCGGACAAGTGGGACTTTGCACCGATTTCCAAAACGTCGATGTGTGCAGAAAGATGGATAGATAGGGATGGGAGATCCTTCATTAAATGTGGGCTTGTAAGTGGCATGGCAGGCTGTATCAGGACATACAGCGTAGATTGTAGCCTTAGAGTCAAGGTTAAATTGCTTTTCAGCAGTGCGAGGGTCGATCGGAAAGTCGGCTAGCAATTTGTTGTCCCGTTGGGAGAGTGTAGGATTTTCGCGCATAAGACAAAGCTGGATGATGTATCTCAGCAAGCAATAGATGAACGAACACCCCCTGCGGCTACTCCCAGATATAACCTGGCATGTGATAACCAAGAAAGTTGAAAGCTGGATTAACGGATCGGTTGATTGTAAAAGTGGTTTGAAGTTATGATCTACCCATATCTGTAAGTGACTGATAGCTCACAGATATTAACTAAACTGACCATTCGAATATTCCAAAAATCCATTATTTGGTTTAGAGAGACGCTCCTGCATGGCCTCTCTCGCTTGCTTCCAGTTGTGCTTGGCCTCTTGTAAAGTTTTACTAGCCATATCAACCTGTCGCTGGATTGAATCCCTAGCACCAGTGACTGCCAGTGATTTGTAGGTAATTTTCTTGAGATCTGCATTGAGATGGGTGCACTTTTCCATCAGGTTTGCTAATGGAAAACGTTCTGAATTGAGGAATGCTGGCAATTGGGAACGCAAAAGACTTCGCTTGACCTCCTCATGCAATTCATTGACATCCTGTTCTATTTCACTCAACCTTTCGAGTACATGATTTATACGTTGGTTCCTAAGAGAGGATTCTTTGGTGGGTGTATACAAGAAGGGCGATAGGTCCAAGAGGGTAGTGGTTGCAAGGTAATCTGAGATGGCATCCAATTCAGTCTGAATGACTTCGTTTTGTGCTTGGTGAGCCAACTGAGCTTTGTCGGTTTCTGCATGATGAAAGTCTGGAGTGGTTTGTTGATCTCGAAGTCTGTGTGAGTGCTGGGTACGTTGATCCACAAGATTACCACCACACTGGTGAGATATGCAGTGGCAAGGAACTTTAGCCATTTGCAAGGCCAAGTCGGTGATGGGTAGAGTTAGACAATCGTGAAAATGGGCGTGATTGAATTGATGATAGAGAAGACGGTAAGTTGAGAAGTTGTATACTGGTCACCCAGTAGACAATCGTGAAAATGGGGGTGATTGAACTGATGATCGAGGAAACGGTGGAGTTGAAAAGTGTATACTGGTCACCCAGTAGACAATCGTGAAAATGGGCGTGATTGAATTGATGATCGAGGAAACGGTGGAGTTGAAAAGTATATACTGGTCACCCAGTAGACGATCGTGAAAATGGGGGTGATTGAATTGATGAGGAGAGGGTTTAGGCTAGGGGTTGAATAATAAATACTCGAGCCTCTACAAGAAGAACAACAAACGTACCTAAGGTTGCGACGCAACGAGCCACTGTGCTATTGTGCTCAAAGTGGATGAAGGGCAGGGGAGAATGATTCCTTGGCCATATTTCATCGTCAACTGGACACCCAGTGGCAATAAGACCGTAATTAAGATGTTGTGAATAGGAAAGCAAGTGGTTGTAGGTGGTCATTGTCGATGCCCCAATCTGGTCGATGCCCAATTTGGAGCTAATATTATTTTACACCTTTCGAAACAAACAAACAATCCACTTTCACGCAAAGATGGAGTCGTCGTTGCTTCAAGTTCAAGATCTGACATCAGTAAGTGGCTATTGAAGTTCATTAGCTCCCTTGTGCTCGCCACTATTCTGGGTGTCCAGAGTAGTGGTCATTTCATGGTTAATGCTCAAGACCTCAGGCCTCAAAATTGCCACAAACACGGAAATACATAAGACTCGCCGACAATTTACAATAATTGGTGGTAGGAACAGTATCATAATGGAATATTGTGGCCACTAAAGCTCATCCCATTTATCTCCTCGCAGTTTCGTCCACTCATCGCCCTCATCCTCTTCATCCATCATTCGTTCATCATTTGGTGAGAACCTCTTCCGTCCCAATCTTTCAACGCTCTCCATCTTTCTTTCCCCAGAAGACCTATATCTGTTATATCTGTCAATGCTTTCTAGTGTATACGTGGCCCCCTTCCAAAGCAAGTTAACACTGTTGGCCAATTGGACAGGATGCGAAAGGGACACACTTGTGTAACCACTGGACCCCAAATCCCTGAACTCAAATGCAACAGAAGAAGTATGATCAGGACATTGAGGAGGGCAAATTTCCCTTGGGAGTCGACATCACGGTGATTTTTTGCCTTCTTGATCTGATGAACTATCCATCAGCTTGTTTCCTTCAGAGTATCGTTTGAACTGACCTGTTTCTCCCATACAGTAATATCAAAGGACCCGCCCGATATTCCACTAGCGATGAAATGCGCCTCAGACGTGGTCGTTGTCTATTGAACGAAGTCAGAAGTCAGCATCAAAGTTGAACCACGGATACATGATCATAACACACGCTAATCGCCTGGACATCAATGGTTTTCCCTGCCACCGATAAGACTTGGATTGGGTTTGACGATAATTTGGTGAATATATAAACTTTGCCATGGTCACTTCCACAGACTATCGCTGAAGCCTTTTCAGCGAATGCGCCATCCTTCACACATCTCTTGACACTTGGAGCATAAAATGTATGGGAGGGAGATGACCGTGGCAGGTCGTACAGATCAAAACCTTTCGATAAATTGTCGACAAGCAGTTTGCCTGTGGGAGACGTAGAGGCGTGGCCACTTGCGCAGCTTCAGTGTGTATATCTCCCAAATTTATAATGACATGACTTACACTGCAGATTTCAAGACCTTTCGCCATTCCTCTCGAGCCGTTTCAACATCAATGCAAATCCTAAAAGATATCAATATTGCCCCCACAGAGACCACTGAAGAACATACATTTCACCTGATTCTAACATGAAAACCAAAACCCTTTTTCCTCCCTCATAAAAAAGGATAGAACGTGGTATGCCCACCGCTTTCTTGGTTTCGTTATGCTTTGTTGACCACAACTCAGTCATAGTTCCTATATTATGGCGATCAAAATATATCCATGGTGATATTGCAGAGTACTCACCGTTGCGGCCTATATTGTATATGGCAACACATCCATGATGACTCGTTACAGCAAGGTTACATTTCTTCTCGTCGAATGCCAGCGCCTCTACCGGGTCACTCGCTTCAAATACTCGATTGCTGGCTAACTCGACCATCCTTGCCTTCAAAGCATTCAACGTTGTAATTCACAATCAAAATGACATGACTTACATCACCTCGAGAACGCCGATATATGACCACAAGACCCCGACCTGTCCCAAACGCTATTGGCTTCAGTTCATCATTTCCGAGACCTGCCAGCCATGTCAGGCATGTAATCTGACCCCATCGTCTACCAGGATCCTCAAGAACATCCACACACTTCCTCGTCGCTATCTCCCAAACACGAACCGCTTCATCATCCCCTATCACAGTATTAGAGAATTTCTGAGACCGTTACAAATTTTCCATACCTCCACTTGCTAGAAGCTCGCCTTGCTGATTGAACGACATGCAATTGACAGGGCCTTTACTACCCTTCAGCTGTGCATACCTATAGTACGCCTAGGAATTAAGTCAGCTTAATGTTGGTTACAAATCTTCATGTATAATATACCTGGTCTGAGCTCCCGAGTAAGGCAGCGACGACATTGAAACGTGTGATGGACATTGAGGAGGAAATCTGATTTCGATGTTTCGATATGTGAAGTGAAGTAATTTCAGGACGAGATTGTAAGATGAGCATTCCAACCTTACATCTTTAATCTTATAGGACATTAGCCCAATTGTTGCTGAAGGACTTATTGTCCACCCATATTTGGCGAGTGTCAAAGTGTGTCGCTAGTATGTCTTCATATGTCTTCATGATGCTTGTCACCAGGTCGCCAGGGTCAAAAGAAAACAAGGGCAGTATTGAGAAGAAAATACAATGAACAGTAACGAAGGAAAATACAAGGCAAATATAATGTATAAGAATGAGTGCTGACTGAGTACCGACTCGAAAACCGCTATGGATGCTCATCTTGAAAACCACCTCCCACTCATTACAGCAAGACTGGTCTTTGCTCATAGAGCACTTCCACCCCCTCCGACTATCACACCGCGAATGTCATTTCCGTCGATCGATATATACACCCGTTCCCGAGAGGCAACACCTGTCCATCTCCTTGAACAAACGAGCACGACCCCTAATACTCCTTCGGTTCGTATTATTGTTCCGAGAAAGGTTGACGTGGATAGATCCTCCGAGGCTCCATCGGAGAGAGAAGTTTTCTTTGTGAGCTCCGGCTCCAGCTCCGACTCTGACAATGAAGGGATGAACGTTGATGAAGGCAATGATGACGGCGATGGTCCTCGTCCTAGAAGGTTGATATTGAAACCAAAAGGTGACGCTACTCGTCCTGGGAATGGGGGCTATAGCCTCAACCAGGCATTGGGGTGGAACCAGAGGACCTATGAGAGTGTATTAGTGAGTGAATTTGCAGGTCAAAAGAAGTTACCTTACGAAGAAGAAAACAGCACACCGTCGCCATGCTCGCAAGGGAACGGCTTGATGTATCACAAAGCTACCGAGGCCAAAGCAAGAAAAAGATTGCTGGACTTATAGAGGCGGTGAGCATGTCATGTTCCTGTACAGTGTTATGCGCAACTCACAAAGAAGTAGGTACATAAGGAATTTTCCTTTCTGAAGGACTACGCCAAGGACTGGCCAATCACCGATATGCTCAAAACATACTTGAAGAACTCGTCGCAGAATTCTCGAAATGCGAAGGGTAAGGAGACTACTGAAAAGGTTAACGAGGTAAGCATATCTCCCAAGTGATAATGTCATATTGATTTACAAGAGCTCACAGCTAGTGAACGGATCGGCGTCGACACCAAGGTCCAGCACAGTAAACGAATCGGCGTCAACGTCAAAGTCCAACACAGTAAACGGATCGGCGTCGACATCAAGGTCCAAGACGAGGTCCAACACATAGTGTAATTGGATAAATAATAACCGTCTGATGCTCCAGCATGCTCTGGTCACCCAGAACATACTGAAGTGACTGGACTTTGCGGCATGTATGTTGATCTAAGTAGAACATGATTAGGATTGCAAAAACAAAAGGAAAAAGAAAGATACGCACCAACTACCTTGCCACGCACTGCAACTACACTGCAAATTCCTGATCACGACAACTAACACTTGCAGGTTATCGTCGATGAGAAACTTGGAAGAGAATTGCTCGACGCGGGAGAGTGTCGTGCGTCGATTTTGACCTCTCATCCTAAGATGAAAAGAGAATCAGAAAAATGGAAAGGAAAGGACTGAATTTACAAACCTAAGTGTCGTTCGTTCATCCCAAAATGGTGGTATTGGCATTGGGTGATTCAGGCGGGGGAGCCGCGAGAACGAGTTCGAACAGTAAGAAAACCTGGCCACCCCACATCATGGACCTCCTTCCTCTCAACCTTCCTCTCCTCCTCACTGGATCACTGGCATCATCGCCACTTGGACCTGAATAGACGTCTTGAAAGCTGGAAGACCGGACTTTGTTTGGGACTTGTTGGTTGAGGTCAGGTTGCGAGAGCGTGAGCGCGAGTGGTTCATGTTTCCGATCGCACCTTGGCCAGAGGAGCGCTGTATGAAAGGATGGTGAAGGATGATGCCGATAGAGGCCCATGCCGATGCCCACTCCATACCCATACCCAGGCACAATCGAACTCTCGAGTACTGGATGTAGCTCTCCTCTGTGCATCGGAGATCAGCAATAAAAGGAAATCAGAGGACACCAGTACATACTTGTACATCCCGAGCGTTTCTGGCGCAAAGTGTAGTCTGCGTCATCAAGGAAGAAAGTAAGTTAGGTGGAACCCGATTGCGGCAGAGACCCACCTGACTTTGTGTCCGGATTTGGATTTTGGGTGGACACACTTTTTATCTTCCAACAATAACAATGACCAGTGACCACTCGGTGCTCTGGGTGATCTTGAACCACGGCCACTCGAATGCTCTGGGTGTCCAGAGCATTCAATCTACTATGATTCCACCTCATTCTGACCTCTTATTTCCAGTTCTTTCACTCCTTCCACCGGACTCTCGTGAGCGATAACAACAAATGGCGGCCTGCAAAACGACTTTGGAAAGTCGGACTTGCGGGGGCGTAGGCTTGTCGCAAGGTCACCCGGGAACCCGAACAAATGCGGTGGATTTCAGCGGACAGCAGTTATCCATTACCGTTGCTAATATATCATCATTCAAATATTCAAATGCGATTCAAATGCGAGAGAGATTTTCAAATGATTTTTGGACGAATATCCATTCTCAGCTCTTCGTCCATTTTCTTGGACTCTGGATTATTTACTGTTACTGGTATTTCATCCAAGACCCTCTCTTCGACTTTTTTGAAATTGTGGATTATTTACTGTTATTGGTATTTCATCCAGAACGACTGCTTGGGGCTACATCTCTTGGCTTCCTTCCATCTTCCGAGTACACCGTCTCGGAGCGCGTTCCCTCTTTTCGCCTTACACGTATCTCTCTGTCGGAGGTCCACCAATTATCCCCAATCCCCAATCGTCCCTCCATCCACCAATTGTCCCTTCATCCACCAATCATCCATCCTTACTTTGAGATCAATCTATGTCAAAACGCAAGGATTATGATGATCCAATCCCAGCACAAACTACTCGTTTTCAGCCGGGCGTAGCTAACGAAAAGAGGGCGAAGCTGGATAAGGATGCTGCGAGGAAATTAGATGAGAGGGCAAGTCGTCGAAAGGTGGAAATTGAAGCCGGTACCACTGGTAGCCCACAAATCTCGAAGGAAGGAAAGGTATATCTATGTTTCATTCGTCTGAATTCTTTTTGGCTGAAATGATCAAGCTTCAACAGCTTTTGATGAATGTATGAATTATTTCTTTCCGATCAGAGATGGAAAACTGAAAATATCATGGATGGATCAGGCCCTCAAACAAGTTCTTGGAGATGAAGTTCACGTTTACTACATATCAAAATGCCATCACTATGAGAACACCATCCAAGAAATCCAGAAGTCGACTGGCCTCCTCAATGAGAGAAACAAGGAGTTCCAGAAGCTTGAGACGAAATGGATCAACACACCGGGAATTCACATTGGCATCGACAATGACGACCTCTCTATCATCTTCATGGTGCATATATGGTTAGTTGAATGCTGGTTATGATTGACTTTCTATATTGACCTCTTCGTAGGGAATTCAATGATATGCCCGCCTATCGCCAGAAGGCCATACGGCCCGTTCTCAAGCAAATCATGGATTGGACCTTTGCTGTCCCTCCCATCAACAATAACAGTGCGCATAAAGTAAGCTGTTTTGCCTTGTGTCTATCCTCCAACGCTAAAAGACTTTAGAAACGTGGAAATGCCAAAAATGAACCAGCAGGTAGCATGTTCGCTTTAGGATGGCATAGGAGCATGGAACGAGGGAAAAAAGTAGTATGGTATGCCTCGGCACAGTTGAAAGCGGCTCAAGAAATGTAAGTTGTTTGATTCCTTTCTTATCCTGCCCATTTTAAATTTGATATAGCTATTCTACACTCACTCAGGAGAAAGCATCCGAAATTGCCTTTCTTTATCGCGACGGTCTGGCAGCCCTTTATCCAGCGGGATTTCAGAAATTGTATGGGTTTGCTCAAGAGTAAGTTCTCCGTTGACTCTCATACACTCGCTAACGGTGTGCGTAACGGTGTGCGTCAACAGGAACAAAATCTTGGGCTTTCAACAACTCGACGCAACTGACATGGATTTATTCACCTTTGCGAACTCGTTAATCATCACACGAGACGACTTCTCAAATTTTCAGCATCGTGACAAGGATGAGGTTGATCTCACATATGGACTTTGGTGGGCAGCCGCATGGGATGACAAGACCGAAAGATACGTTCTTTCTGATGACTGCGATCATGACAAAATTTCCGGTGGCTCCTTTCTCTTTTCGGAATATGGCTATGGAATACAATTTGAAAAGTTTGTGGTCTTTGTTTTCTCCTCCGTTCTACTCTGATTGTTTATTCTCCAGGTGCAAGGGTCTTGTTGAGGTTACATGGCGAGGATCTAAAGATCTTCACAGTACTATGACGAGTCAGAGTACCCCATCAACAACCCGCTTTGGCACCTCAGTACAAATCACCGCCTCTGCCATACGATCAATGACCAAATGGAGAGAAGGGGGTTCTCAGCTCTCGCAGGTAACCTCGCATGCAGATCGTGCGGAAGTAAGGGTTAATAGAAAGTAGTATAGTACTCCTATGTTCTCCTTAGAATACACGAGATTTTAAAAGAAAATACATTAAGGGGAAGGCCGTGCAAGTCTCCTGGTCCGACGAAGCAAGAGAGAGGAATAAGTGACATATCACATCGGAAACAGCGGGAGCACATACCTGTTACACCAAGCCGGCCAGTCGTGTTGAGGGTAGTGTCAGACCCCTGACGTGGACTCACGACCGAGGCGGGCATAGCTAGAGAACACAACTTCAGTAACATACGCACAAGAATGAATGGTATACATACCTTGGTATCTCATAGCCTTGTTCCCCTCGCGAGACGGCTTGAGACGTATCGTTCACGATATGTCGTGTCGACACCGAGAGACGTTCGCGGGAAGCCGATACGTTGCGTTGACGTTAACCAGGTTTGCAAGACCTCCAGCGCGTTCGCGGGAGGTCGATACATTGCGTCGACGTTGAGTCAAGCTCGTTAAGCTGAGTGTGCTGGATCATCACGTTGACGGGGCGTTTGCGGGAAGTCGCTACGTCGTGTCAACGTTGGTGGGGCATTGATGGGAACTGTGGCAGGCCATGGTTCGTGTTGTGTTACAGCATGGGATGAGTCTAAGGTCGAGTTAGAAAAGAAATGTTTTATGAATGGATGAACGTACCCAGTATTCCACACGTTCGACAAACATGCAGACCCCCACCACCTTCCCTTCCATTCCTGTCACACCATCGCTGCGAGGCTTTAGCGGGAAATCGATACGTTGCCTCGGGACTTGGTGGGCTGGTAGTGAGTAATCGCGTGGGATGGGTTGCGAGATTCTCACATCGACGGGGCGTTCGCGGGAAGTCGATATATCGTGTCGACGTCGACGGGGCATCCATGGGAGGTTGGTATGCAGTGGTGGGGCATGGAGAGGCGTTTGTGGCACGTCGATACGTTGTGTCAACTTTAAGCAGTGTTTGGGGAATCGTCACGTCGATGGAGTGTTCGCGGGAAATCGATATGTCCTGTCAACGCTAATGGGGGGTGTTGGGGCGTAGACTGGGTTACGGAGCAAATCATCCCGCAGTCATTAGCATTGGACAAGGTCTAGAGATGAAGTCAGAAATAAAATGACATGTAAATGGAAATATGAACAAACCAAGTGCCCGACCATACGTTCGGCATAATACACACAGCCCAACACAACCTTCCCATCTTTGTGACACACGGACTGCGCCGCTTTCGCAGAAAACATTGCGTCGGGACATGGAGGGCAGGTAATGAGAGATCGTGTGGCATGGATCCGAGCTTGAAATGAGATTAGCAAGAAACATGATGTAAAATCAATCAGGAACATACCTATGTGATGCCTGGGCGATGGGTGTTGGATGGAAAGGAGCCTTGAATATGATAGCAATTCGTACAACGTGAAATTCCTGACTTTTGAACAATAAGCATTTGTAACTAGAGACACCAAGATCCAAAGGAAAGACAAAAAACGAAGCGAGGGGAAGCGACCATCTTTTGTCCACGTCCGAATTCGGTAATTGGACGAATTTTTTCAACAACGACCATCTTTAACAAGTGCCCTGGGTGTCCAGGGCACTTAACGGCCTCTGAATTTCCCTATGGTCGCATCCAGTCGCATCCTCCACGCACAGCTTCAAGACTCCCAGCCCTCCCGCTGCTCGCGCACCTCGCGCACGCAACCCTCCGCAGAGCGCACACCAGCCCAACCCTCTCCCTCTCGCACCTCGACGACACCTACCACTACCCCGGAGACGATCTTCCGGATTTTGTCTGGCCCCGCACACGACAGAACTCCGTCCCCAGGTTCTGAATCCTCCTCGCTCCATTCCCTCGCCTCCTGCCCACTCCACCCTCGCTCCATCCTCTGCGGCTCTTCGTCTTCCAGCCCATCATCATCTTGAGACTTTGGTGGTTCCGGAGGGGCGGAGGGATCTGTTTGTTCAGCGGGGTCGGTTCTTCGTAGCTTTCCTCTAGATGTTCAGGTTCAGGGTCTCGGTCGTTAGAGATTGCAGGGATGTTGGTTGGAAGTGGGGAAGAAATCGTGGAAGACGAAGAGCCGCACCCCGCGGGAGCATTATCTCGTTCTCGTTACCCAGTCCGAGCAGACCATTGCCTCCCGTCACCCACATACGCGAACGCGTACAACACCTGTACTCGTACTGGGCCTCTTGATCGAGAAACGCTCTTGATCGAGAAACACCTATGCCTACATCGACGAATGCGAACGGGAACGAATCTGGTCAGTATATTTCAAATACCTTTCCCTCTCTCCCTCGCTTTTCTTTTTCTCTTCTCTTTTCTGTGTGTTCTCGGTGCTTATTAGATTCCTTTCCTTTTATTTTAATAGGTTCTTCGACTCGGAACTCGAGCCTGCACGAGCTCAAACCCTACCATCTCCACCCACTCTTTCACACATCCGCGGATAGCCTCAACCTCCGTTGCTTTCGCCCACAAACCCCTACCATCTCCACCCACCACCAGCACAAGCACCAACAAGCCCAAGCCCAAGCCCCAAATTCCGGCTTCTCCGACCTCTCGGACACGGTGGAGAAGGCACACGCGAAGAGGAGTACAGCGATTATGAAGGTGTGGGATTGGGCACGAGCTCGAGGTCCAGGTTTTGAAGGTGTGTTGTCTTTTTTATTGCCTTCTCTTTTTCTTTTCTTTCTCAACAGCGAGTCGATCTATCAACAGCGAACCGCCATATCCTCGTCCTTCCATACTCCCAGGCGGCGAGCGATTTACTAGGATTGGTAAACAATGACGTCGCGTCGGATGGATGCACGGTGTCGGCCTCGTCCATCGTGATATCAAACTCGAAAGTGAGTTATCCTTTCTTTTGTTTAATTCAATCATTAAACCATCCAAACCCAGACGTCCTCCTCACCACCTCGGCTTTCAGCTCACTCAGACCTCAGCTCAACCTCAGTCACTCAGACCGACAATCAGAGGGTGTGTGTGTTAGAGGAGGTGTACAGAGCTGGGACGTTTCCGGTTCCGGTTCCGTGGAGTCTGCGGTATGGAATTAGAATTGGAAGTGGGAATGGTGTGCTCGAAGGACTCTTCAGCGCATTGACGCTCCCCAATATCACCGAGCTCGTCTTTCACCGGCATCAATCTGTCACCACCACCACCGCATGGGGAGGATAGCGAGTTTGACTGAGCATATGCTCGTCCTCCTTCAGTCGCGCTCGCCACCGAACAGAAAGGGAGAGGGGACGTCACCACCACCACCGCATGGGGAGGATAGCGAGTTTGACTAAGCATATGCTCGTCCTCCTTCAGTCGCGCTCGCCACCAAACAGAAAGGGAGAGGGGACGCAGGTCATTCACATACTTCTCACCTTTCGCCTCCGCCACCTCTATTGTATTTTATCTCAAAGAAGAATAGGATATTTTTAATTTTATGATATCCAACATCTAACTACACCCCCGTCCCAAGACAAACCGAATCCAAACGATTTTCCGTGGATTATCGAGAACTTCGGGACAAGGGAAGGCGTGAGGCTGCCGGAGACCGAGAAAAGGGGGGCAAAAAGAATGAATTTGAATTGGAGATATGCCAAGGGAGTGTCGCTTTGGACGAATATCCATCCTCAGCAATTCATCCATTTTCTTTTTTTTTCTTCACGCTGGATTATTTGCCATTATTAGTATTTCATCCAAGAGACCGGTGTTCGATTCCCTTGGAACCTGGACGATAATCTCATTTTGGTATTTCATCCTAAACTCACTTCTTGGTATCCTCTTTGTTTACTCTTCTGTCCATCACCACCACCTTCCGACCTCCTTTTCCACCACTCTCGAATCCAATCTCTCTGTCCCCAACCCATCCCCCTCACTTCTAATCATGTCTAAACGAAAGGATTACGGAGGTCAAATCCCTGGTCAAACCATGCGTTTTCGGCTCGGAGTGTCTGAGGAAAAGAGTGCAAAGCTGGAAAAAGATGCTGAGAGGAAGGTCGCAGAAAGGGCAAAGCGCCGGAAGGAGGAAATCGAATCTGGTACCCCATTTTTTGATAAGCGTTGCAGGTCACATCCCAAAACAGAGACTACCACTACCCCGGCTACTGGGACGTCGAAAATCTCCAAGGAAGAAGAGGTATGTCTCACTCTATTTGTCATTCGTACAAAATTGGTTTGTCTGACATATCGATGATAGGATTTCCTTCAAATGAAGGCTGAATATGCGAATGTATGTATGGATTACATCTTTCCGATTGTTGATCGCGAAACTGAACATGTCTCTCAGACTCTCAAGCAAGTTCTCGGTGACCAGGTTCATGTTTACTACATATCAAAGTCTCAGCACTATGCGAAAGCCATCCAAGAGATTCAAGATGCGACTGGTCCACTCGATGAAGAAAACGAGGAATTTCAAAAACTCGACACGAAATGGATTCATACACCAGGTATTCACATTGGCATCGACTCTGATGATTTGAGTATCATCTTCATGGTTCATATTTGGTTCGTTACTTCCTAGTCACTATGATTGCTTGTGGTAATTCACCTCTTCATGCAGGGAATTCAAAGATATGCCTAACTACCGCCAGAAGACTATACAACCCATTCTCAAAAACATCATGGATTGGACCTTTGCTGTCCCCGCCATCCAGAATAATGGTGCCCATCAGGTAAGCGGTCTCATGTCATACACAACTCACCACTGAAGGACTATAGGAACGTGCTGACTCCATAAATAAACCAACGGGTAAAATGTTTGCTTTGGGATGGCACGGCAGCATGGAACGAGGGAAAAAAGTCGTGTGGTATGCCTCAAAAACATTGAAAGACGCTCAAAAAATGTCAGTAGTTTGATTTCATTCCTGTTGCTGCGCATTTTGAATTCGATACAGATATTCTTCACTCACTCAGGAGAAAGCAGCCGAGATTGCCTTTTTGTATCGTGATGGTCTTGCGACTCTCCATCCGGCTGGTTTTCAGAAGTTATACGGATTCGCTCAAGAGTGAGTTCATGTTTAATGATTACTCGTATATTCGCTTACGCGCAAACAGGAAGAAAATTTTGGGCTTTCAACAACTTGACGCAAGGGACATCGATTTATTCACTTTTGCAAACTCGTTAATCATCACACGCGACGACTTCTCAAATTATCAGCATGTCGACAAGGATGAGGTTGACCTAGCGTATGGGCTTTGGTGGGCAGGCTTGTGGGATGATGAGAGTAAAAGATACGTTCTCTCTGATGATTGTGATCATGACAAAATTTCGGGAGGCTCGTTTCTCTTCTCGGAATATGGCTATGCCATACAATTCGAAAAGTTTGTGGTCTATGTTATCTCCTTGATTCTATTCTAATCCTTTTCTTGATAGGTGCAGGGGTCTTGTGGAGGTTACTTGGCGAGGATCTAAAGATCTTCATAGTACCATGAGGAGCCAGAGTGCCGAATCGGTGACGCGCTTTGGCACCTCAGTCCAAATCACCCGCTCTGCCTTACGATCAATGAATAAATGGAGAGAAGAAGGATCTAATCCTTCGCAGGTCACTTCACATACAGATCGTGTTGAGGCGAAGTCTAAAATATCTTCTAAAACATCTAAAAAATAGTATTCCTGTGTCCTCAAATATGATCTCTTTTCTCGTCTAGTTGTCTTCCCATACTTAGTTTCAAATCTTCTGTAAATATATTTTCTTTAAATACGAGGGCAATTCGAATAGGATATGAAGTCTGTAGTAATGCTGAGTAACAATTTGACACCAATGACAGGAGCCAGAGACAATATAAATCTATTACCATACCACCCTATGCATAAGTCGAACAATAGTGAGGATAAAAAGTCAAAGAAGAAGACAATAATCGACTTGAAGAGGGAATGAAATTATGGAAACGAAGCCACACCTGCATCAACCCTAACCCGCTCTGGCGATGGCGCTTCCTCCCCTCCAGTCGACATCCAATCAACCTTCACCATAAGAATTTTATTTAAATGGCTTGAACACCCAAAAATCTGCCACAGACATCTCTGGGTCCTAGGCCCTTGACAAGAAATTAAAGGTATGAATTTTTAATTGATTGTGTAACTCTTGACTGATTGGAATGAACGTTAGCCCCGTGTCCGTGTTGCACTTCACCACCCCCCAACCTTCTTCTCCTCCTCACATTGTCTGCGCTCCTCAAGATATAACAAGGCTATGGGTGTAGGGAGGATGTAGGGAGGTCTACAAATGGATTGGATTTTATTGGCATTGGGTAAGTCTTGTCAATTTTGCACCATCAATTCATTAATTATTCGTCAATTCTCCCTTCTCTCTTCCCGTCGTCCTCTCCAACCATTTTCCAACCACACCCCTACATCGCACACCAGCCCAACACAACTGCCCTCAACAACAATGCCCCAAGTCTACCCCGGTAGCATGTTGTACTTGTCCGACCTTACCTACTCTTCCAACCTCCTGCTATCTGCCCTTCTAACTTCCACACCCCGTCATCAATTGTTTCGTGTCACTCATCCCCAATGGTGCCTCTGTCTGCATATACACACTTCTCTGGGTGTCCAGAGTAGTTTTCTAGGTTGCCAACTGCTGGCCAACCCAAAAACCAGCCATCTTGAGACCACCGATGCAGACATAAGCTTTGCAGCTCGTCCTTTGGATTATTGCATCTGAACGAAATCTCTGGCACCAGACTGGGACACTGGGAAACCATCAAACCCAGCAATACCAACCTCCACCTCTCATCGTATTTGCAACAATGTGGGCCATTTGGATGTGATTCCAGTCCCATTTGTGTCGACTCGATTCGGTTCCATTTTTTCTATTCCATTCCCCTTTTTTCGCCCCAGAATGCGAGGAATAGTCGGCGCGAGCGCGATACATCACAACACTTGGGAAACCGTCAAACCCAGCAATACCAACCTCCACCTCTCGTTGTATTTGCAACAATGTGGGCTGTTTGGATGTGATTCCATATTCCATTCCCTCTTTTTATCCCCAGAATGCAAGGAATGGTTGGCGCGAGCGCGATACATCACAACACCGGAAAACCCAGCAACACCAATCTCCACCTCTGGTCGTAATGGCAATAACATGGGCCGTTTGGATGCGATTCCAATCCCATCTGTGTCGACTCGATCCAGTGCCATTTTTTCCGGTCCCTCTTTTTAGCCCCAGAATACGAGGAATGGTTGATGCGAGCACGATACATCACAACACCGGAAAACCCAGCAACACCAATCTCCACCTCTGGTCGTAATGGCAATAACATGGGCCGTTTGGATGCGATTCCAATCCCATCTGTGTCGACTCAATGCAATACACCAAAATTACGATAGAAGCCAGCCAAAACGTAAAACCCCAGCCGCAATCTCGAATATGTTCGGCTAAACCACAAAAATCCCAGCACCAATTTCCACCCAGTCATCTTTGGATCTAGGCCATTCAAACATGACGGAACTATGTCCCTAGGTGCATCGCAAATCGGAAAAGGGGAAAGGCCCTCCAGGCCATGGTTTTGGTGATGGAGCCCTCAAAACCAGATTTTGGTGATGGAGCCCTCGAAACAGCGACCAGATTTTGGCCATGGAGCCTCAGAGCCCATCTTCTTTACTGCCTCTGGGCAACCAGAGTAGTGAAGAAGATCTGGGGCGCATAAAATATCAGTAAGTTAAGAAAAAACAAATCTCGACTTCAATTATCACTGACTGTCCTCTTGTCTTTTCAGCCCTTCCAAAAGAATAAGGAGGCAAATTTGAGCCTGACCTCATCTCAGCGATTCTCCCCAACGAGGCGGCTACCTTCTTGGACTAGATTATTGTCGCTAATCTGTCCTCTGGCAGTCGTGGATCGGTGGTTTGGCGTTTTGGGTGGTGATGTTTTTGCTCTTGCTCATTTCGGTGGCCATGTTTATTCTCCCCTAGCTTGTTTTGGACTGTCACACTTTCGACAGCCAACCCTTTTTTTTCCCTCTTTTTTCTCATCCCCCATCCCCCCAACACCTTCCTCCAACCCACCTTCCTCCAACCTGGTAACCTCATGGGTGGCCATAGTAAGATTTTTTTTTTCTTAATGACTTGCTATCTAACACATATACTAGTCACTATCGTTGCCCTAATCACTGGCCATCTTGTTGTTGTCGCACTCACCCTCTTTCAACTCCTTCTCAAGCTCCTTCGTCAGCCAAAGCTGCCCAAGCTGGCCAAATTGTGGTATGATGACCTATTTGCGGCTTTCTCTGCCATGGGAAGCGTCATATTACTTCACCGCTTGTTCACTTTCGGTGAGTCAATCCTGTACTAACCGCGATACATTAGACTCACAAAACCTTGTTTCAGTCCTGGGTTTACGAACCAACCAACCTATCTAGCATCGCCTCGAGCTTGCCATTTACTTTATGACCGCCGCGTATGCTATTGTGTTTCTTTAACAAAAAGATATTTTTAACGCGATTTTCCAGGCTGTCAAGGTCTGCTGTTGCATTATCATCGCTGCGGTTCCGAAAGTTCTACGGCAGGCCATTTGTTATTTTCACCTGGATCTCTCTTGTGATATATATGGTTGCTGGTGTGGTCTTTGGTTCCATATCTGTGGTGTTCTGTGCAGTCGATGTCAAATGTGATAACATCTCGACCTGCATTTGCCACCCACCCCGCTTGCTTTGGATGCTCGCTCTTCCAAGTATGTTATCTTACTATGATTTCTAGACTCTCTATATCTTTTTCTCTGACCATCCATTCTAGTTGATCTAGTCATTGACATTGGACTAGCATATCGAAACTGGCACATGTTGAGAGACTATCAATCGATCTTTCTATCATTACGTGTGGCCAAAGCCGCATTCCTTATCAGCCTATCCAGCAATTTATTGATTTTCTTTCTCTCTCTTATTTTCTTTGTTCGTTACACTATGCTTTCAAGTAAAGACCCGATGCAATTGGTCTATCTTGTTAACACTACCGTAAGCCAAATTATCTCTTTTCTTGATTTCATTTTACTCACATTCACTAGATCATCATTTCCATATTCACCGTTAATATTCCTGGTCTTGGACGTTCAATTTCCCGTTTCCTCACCAGCTACATCTATAATCGTGATGTAGCCAGATATCAAAAGCGGCCTAACTCTCCAGTTCGCTTTGCCCCTCCAGCCTCCGTTTATTCCTCCACTTCGGTTCACGCTGTCTTAGGTCACTCCATTACCACCGAGCCCCCCTCCTCATTAGAGTGTTCGGAATCCTTTGCTCTGAAGATTTCGGAATCCTTCGCTCCGGACTCCTCCATTCCAGGGTATATGCCTATTCAAGTACCCCTACCTTGCGCTTAGAACAACTTTCTTTCCTTAAACTCGATCCTGATTTATGTGCCATAGTTCAGTAACTAGATCGTATTGATCTGGCTTTCATACATTCTTCCTATTATATTGTTTATATGTGCCATAGCTCAGTAGCTAGATCGTATTGATCTGGCTTTTATCTTTTATACTATATATTATTCTTTCTATTATACCGCTCATGTTTTTGTCGTTTGAATGATAAATAATATTATTTGACATTACAGACGAAAGAAAAGATGGGTATAGGATATAACAAGATTCCAAGTCATTCATTAATGTCTGCGAAAGCGGAGCTGTTCTCCTCCTACCCTCAATCCGGACTGTTTTACACACTTGAGAAATCTAAGAGAAATTAGTTCGATCCAGACACGACCGGATAATTGACTTACTTTTTCACAGCAAAATCAACACGTCCTGCATCCTTCCCCCCCATATCCACTGGTGTTGACGGGTTCTTCTTCCCAACACGCATGACCACAATATCTCCATACCATTGAACGCCCATCTTTCCAATCACATTGTTGTATCCAAGGCCCCTCACCTCTTTGCACGAAATCTGGAAGTCATGTGTTTTTCGACCTTCAACAACGGTGACACGATAGTCATAGATATAGGCCTTGGGGTATGGATCACCAAAGGCACCCTGGGTCTGTTTCAGCTTTGGTGCGGTATCCTGAACAAGGATGTTGGAAAAAAAGGGTCTGATGTCGTTTTGGCGATAGAATTGACCTCGGATGGCAAAATATTTGGCCTAGGTTAAGTCGATTAGCATTTGTAGCAACATGAGTATTAAGCAATGAGAGAAATTCATACCCGCTTTGTTGTATATACTGGTAGCTTTTGAGGCATCGTCAGTGGAAATCTGGGGAATGATTTATGGATGGTTCATTATAGTGACACAATATATTTTATAAGAATCACCATTATTATCCTTTTGAATTTCTTGACACAATTTCTGAACAATAAGTTAGTCGGTCTATGTTACTACGCGAGGTGACATGATACGAGATGATACATTATAGACGGCGTACGCGTAGACAAAAGATGATGGCATGATAGTGTTTCTGAACACAAACTGTCAGAGGTTGGGAAAAATTAGACAATAACGTCATGGCACCTTTACGCCACCTGTCTTTTGAGCTCCCCAAGTGGGCTATCGAGTTTACTTGGTAGAACACATTTATCAGGAAGAATTTAAAAGAATAATAGATATTTGAATGATTGTAATCACCAATAGTAGCATCTTGAACAATAAGGCATTGACGTTGCATTGACACCGTCACCAAGAATTGCAACCTCTTTTTTAACGCAAGTTGCATTTTTTTCTGTGGATGAACGATAACAATGCCCCCAAAATCATCGATTTTTGGCCTTTGGTCGTGGCAAGACAAGGACGTTGATATGGATGATGCATCCTCATCTAGTGTTCCAATGCAGCCAATGACCAGGGAACCGCTAGGCGATATGCCAGTTTCTACCCCTCTGCCTCTGCCTCTGCCTCTGCCTCTGCCTCTGCCTCGTCCTTCTATGCCTCTGCCCCATCCTCCTCTGCCCTTGCCCCAGCCACTACCTGACCCAACATCTGTGGCACCTCCACCGGTAAATCTCATCCCTCAACCTCTGCCTACTCCTTCTCTGTCGATACCCAATCCGCCTGCACCACCTACTCCTTCTCTGTCGATACCCAATCCACCTTTGACAACCTCTGCACCTTTTATATTTACTGGTTTGAGACCTATAAAACCCTTGAAGCGTAAACAAGGCCATCCATCACAACATTTGGCACGGCCCGCAGCCAATATCACCCAGACCCAGAGCTCTGCCTTGCAGATCAACAAAACCCGTGTGGTTGAACAATCAGATATGACTACCCGCACTATGATTGGCCGTCTTGAACAGCAGGATTGGGAGACTAGGGCTGTCGTTGACCAGAAGACCCAGCGAATCAACGAGTTAGAGCTCCAGGTAGGGAAACAGAGCTTTATTCAGTCAGGATATCTAATGACTCATGTGGAAATAGGTCGCAAATTATCAGACCCAGTTTGAAGAGTTTACGAAAAGAATGGTCGATTTAGAGCAGAAACTTGCGAAACAGCCTCCAATTCAAGATCAAAATATGGACAACACTCCCACCGTCACATCTGGACCCATGAACTCGGATGTTACTGCATCCACGTCTACCCCTACAATCATAATCACCCGCACTTCAGGACCCATGAACTTGGACGAGACTGCACCTGCCCCGACTTCAGGCCCGATGAACTTGGACGAGACTGCACCTGCCCCAAACTCTGGCCCTCCCATCGACATAAACATATCCACCCCCACATCCAATAGCCCTCATATTGAGGTATCCATATCTAGATCTGCTCCAACCATGACGACATCCACCCCTCCAATCCAAACCCCCACACTTCCAATGGCTCTAAAGAAAGGGAAGCAAAAGCCAAATGTCTCATTTGATGATCAAGATATGGAAGATATTGCAATACCGGAGGATGAGGAATCTGTCCATAGTTCCAGTGAAAGTGGCAATGAGGGTGACGATGACAGTGACGGAGATGAGGACAATGAGGTCCCTGTAAGCTGCATTCATCACTAATTTTGCAAGTTATAAACACTAAATTTCTCACCAGAACACATCTGCGGCCAGCCAGAGACGATCTGTTCCTGAGCCAATCCTCCATTATCGACGACCTCGTGGAGGTGCAGGGCCTCGGCTGAAATTCGATCCATCAAAGCCGTTCAACTCATCTATAGATCAAATCCCACCGACAATGAATGATATCCCGACTTCAGTTCAGCACTCACTTGGTATGACCACGGAGCAAATTACGGCAATCGTTCAGGTTGTCATGTCAGTGCAAGGCCAAAAGCCGGCAACTCCACCGCGATCCAAGAAAAAGAATGTCACTGGGACAATTGTCGAACAGACACATCGCCAACGAAATGCAAGATCCACAGCACTGGTGGTAAGCTTATGAGGAATACTTCTGTACTGATATTTTGATCTGACAACCATGTAGGCTGCAGTCCGGCGACATATGAACCATTTGATGAAGATGCGCAGTGACAATGACATTCACAAAGTGGAACAGCCCCGTAATGCTATTGTTGAGGCATACGAGGAGGGGTCGGAAGATGGGCCAAATCTTTCCCCAATGCGGCTCGCCCTGGCGTTCAAGAAGAAGGAGCCATGGAATGTTCGTCTGGCTGAAATGTTTTTTGACGATTTTATGGAACAAACTGGGCGTAAGATGGGCATCACAGAGGATGAAGCACCCATCGTATATGACAAGTTTTGGCAGCGCTTTTCAAACCTCAAGAAGGAGTGGAAGTCCTGGCAGAAAAGAGAGGGGGAGGATGAAAAGGATGTCGAGAATCGTAATCTCAGAAAGAAGAAAAAGACTCGGAGGTCGACACGAAGGGATTCTAGGAGAAATCAAGTAAGTAACCCAACCGACCAAGTTTACATGCCTCCGGTAACACTTACCATTTCATAGCTCTCATTTCAACGAGTTCAAATCGCGGAGGGGAATATTCAGAAAAGTGATGGGACGGTTGATGAGGTATGGAAATTCCTATATGCCGTTGCAGCCAGCCTTGGTCAGGGTGGCACAAGTTCAGATGAGAGTAGCGTTGAGACAGGTGGCCAGAGGAAGTTCATCATCAACTCGGTTAATTGGCGCAGCAAGGAGCTGATTCCGTATCTTCAAATGATCGACCGGGATCTCAATCGAAGCAATCGCTATGGTAATACAAAGCCTGGAAATCCATGCAGAGAGCGCACTCGTTTGGCAGGAGCAAAGGCGAGCACCAGGGCTGCTATCAGAGGCCTTCCGATCAATTTCTACGATCCAACATGGCTGGCAAATCTAACAAATGAGGAGAGAAACTTTCTTGCACCAAAGCCGAGGATGGAATTTCCTGCAATCATAGAGTACGATAATTAGTTTCCTATGTTCATTTTGACATTTCACCAGTAAGAGTCGTATACCCACAATATACCCCAATGAACTCTTCTCAAGGTCGCACACTGAATATTTGACGAGACTTGGTAGGATGAAGAGAGGTCTCCACTGGACACCTAGGGGAGATCTTAAGTGAGTGAGTTCAGAAGATAGATCTCCATTGGACACCCAGTGGAGATCTTGAGTGAGTAGGTTAAGCGTTGTCACTTGTCTCAGTCCGACTGGAGTGCGTTGTTTGTTTCCAAAGCTCTAAAATAATATGCGACTTTTGAAAAAGGGGCCGGAATGGCCGGCCGCCGGCGGCTGCTGGCACACTAGAGCAAACAAACCACTTCTAGCTCTATTGTCAATGACAATCGCGTTGCAATCCAATCGTTGTTTCTTCTCTTCCCGCTTCTCCTTCCTCCTTCCACCTTCACTGTTTTCTGGGTGACTAGAAAAGAGTGACGGGAAGTACCAACTGGCATAACTTGTCCTCTGGGTGACCAGAGGACACATTCTTTCGTCAATCAAATCTTCTTGTCTCATTGTTCCTCATTGTTCTCCCTCCATTTTGAATCATACTTGGTGATAAATCTGTCTTCCTGCTTCAACGCGTAAGTTAATACCTATATTGTTATTGATATACTGATGGCTGAGCTTGCTCTAGAATGCAGCAAAGTGCTCCCAGCGTCAAACACTCAGGAGGACGTGCTTTTCTGTATAGAGGAGATGTTTACTACTCCCCAAACTGCGCCCGACAAGTCGATGTCCCAGAATACCTTGAGAGTCCTCAGTACCCATTCCATGGCTCAGACGCTAGATTCCATAGGTTTCTTACCCCTCGGTATTGGACACGTCCATACCACTACTTAGCGTTTATACCACTACGCCCCTCATTTGAAGGGGATGTATTTGGTGTTCTTCGGGAGTCAGTAGCAAACATCATTCCTATCAACAATCAATATGGCTTGGCCGAAAAAAAGATGGACCAATGGCAAAACCTGGAGAATGCACTTCTCATGATGGCCCACTTGTTGGGCAAGCACTATTTCACTACAATTCGTGCTGCACTAAGGCCCCCTTTACCATCGATGCTCGGATTCACCAAGACCTTCTCACAAGCTCGTATTGCGCGCATCAACATCACTGCGTCACGCGATTGGTTCCTTATGTGGATGTCATTGATTTCGTCAAAGATCGCTGATGTGAATGCCATGTCCTCCGACGAGCTGAAGGACTGGTTTTCAATCCTCGCAGACAATGGCATCCCTCAGCCTTGGCTGAGTTCAGTGCAAACCTCCTTTATATGCAATTTCTCTCCAATGCACCCACGTGTTGGAACTTTTATTGACATATACCGACCTTTACCCCACCAACCAACAGTCGAATGGTTCCTCAAATCCAACATCCCTGTCTGGTATCGATGGGACAGTCAGAACTCGCAACACAACCTTGACTATCTAGCACCCCCTCCTCACGTTTGGCAGGAGGCTACAACATTTATGTGCAAACGACCTGACTACTCGTCTAAGGAGTATGAAGACGCACAAAAGGCATACCTTGCCTCAAAGCCCTGGGAAGACTTTTTTGCCACGCGTGAAGAAAGAAACACAAAATCAATCGCTAAAGAAACCCCAGAAGTTCGTACCACGCGTCTCAATAGGGAACGACATCCTCCTACTGTCTCTTGTGAGGTGTATGAATGGGAGTGGAGTGAAGACGGCTCAATTCAGCTGGTGCGCACTGCTGTCCCCAAAAAATTGCGTCAAGAAACCTTGGCCCTGTACTCTGCTTCCCAAAAGCGATATGACGCTGTTAGAAATGTATGGGATGTATGCGAATATTTTGGAGAGGATGATGCTATTAGCGATGGCGACGATAATGACGACAACAATGGCGACCCTTTTGAGGATGCTGGCTTCAGCTTAAGGAGCCATGACCTCGATAAAGTTATAGAAACACGTATCAAAGAGGTCCAGCAACGGAATTCTGAGTGCTATTCAATGCAAAACAACAGGGTCTCACAAGGACCAGAAATCAATCTATTACATTCCATTGGTTCAACAGATGTGACTCAGTATCTGCATCTTCACTACGGCTATCTCCATCCTATCCCTATACCTCCAACCGAGTCCCAGCCGATTCAATTTACTACATGGGCAGAATCTTTGAAGTGCATTGGCCTTACCACCAAAAACAATCCGCCGATCGTAGGACTTGCCAACCACATTTGTGAATTTATTGGAGAATTGAGAGAAGGTAATCCACAGGACGCTAATTGGGACCTCTCTAGAAACAACCATCTCCCAATCAGCGACAATGTCCTCAAGGCTTCTTTTCGCACACTTCCAAATGGACATTTCCTCCTCTCTCTCACAAGTTTACTCTCTGATGTGCAGTGTGAATGGCAGATTGCTCTGACCACCCCAGCCAACCTGCTTTACATCATACGATATTTCAATTTCATCAACACCGCCAACCCCCCTCTGATACATGATCTCGCCCAACACCTTGCGGAACATGGTATCCCTTTTCGCACATATCTCAAGTTGGATAGAATTCCATCCACGTTATCGATCTCGGCGATTGTTGCTCCTATCCCTCGCAGGGATGCCAATTACAAATTCACTCCAGCGGATTTTGAAACATATCTGTCTGACCGCCGACGTCTCCTCTCTACACCTCGTGCCCGAGCAGCGATTCTTCGTGGAGGAATTGTTGGACGGCTTGCTAGAGAGTGCATTGAAATCGAGGATGTTCTCTCTGGTCCATCCTCAGCTGTGAGATCCTATCGCCTTGGCGATTCGGTTGATGTCGCAGACATGACTTACTGGGATGATGGCCTATCTCAGAATGAAACAGACATTATATGTGGCATGTTTTACTGTCATACTGGTACGTTACATTTAAGGCTTATATTAGACTTTCTATTCAATGACTTCGTAGGTCAAAATGATCAAATTTCAAAACTTTCATGGTGGCCACTACCGGAATATTGGGACCAAGCTTTCAACTCGTATAATTGGGGACATTGGACTGAGTGGAATGAACACTGGTACCAGGAACGTTTGTTGAAGATTCAAGAGGGCACAGCACTTCCTTTAACTCATACTGAGTGGAGGACAAACCTGAGGTCAGCCCCAGCTTGGCGCAAAGTCATCAAATTCATTTCTCAGAGTTCGGCGGAAAGATGTGTGGTCGTTGCATCTGCTTAATCATTGGGCTCTTATGTAATTGCTCTTTCTAATCGCTTTCATTTATGGGTATCGAGTTGGTATCGACCCGATTGGGAGGTCACTAGGCGGGGCAATACTTTTTTTGTACTGTTAAATATATCATTTTCTTCAAAATTTTGACCAAGGCAAAAACAATTGGAAAAGTTAATATGTTAATCTTGACGAATGATTGGGTAAAGATGTCTTATTGTCCTTATTTCTGATATGTATAAATTTAATCGATTCTTGTTCCTAATTTTGTGGAAAAATGTATTATTTATGCCAAGTTTCTATCAGGAATTAATATAAAATTTGAGCCAGCTTTTATTTGAAGCAGGGGAAACAATAAAGATTTACTTTTTGACGACTTCAATCCTTGTTTAAAGGTTCACTTTTGTTAATATTTTACCAAGTTGGATGTTAGGCTCAAATTTGAACAAGTAAGCTGATATTTAACTCAGATTTTGCCCTGTCTAAAAACATCTCTCGCCAGCAGTGATAGATGTGCGGACATTTTTCGTGAAAATTTATGAATAAATCAGGTTGTCTGGAATCTTCTGTAAACCATTTTCACCAAAACGACCAAGGTCAAAACAGGGCACTGATTCCAGATTCTGAACTGGTTGAATCACACCTGCCATGATTTGAGAGCGATATCGTAGTGGCCAGAGGAACAAGAGTATTAGAGGAACTCTGAGCGGAAACCGAACGCCAAGATGTGATGCGTTGGCAGACTCTGACGCGGATCCAAGAAAGACGTGTATGATGGCGAGCGGATGGAGGATATCTGCTTTCGAACACGGCGGCCTACAATGCTGGTAAAGACGACTTCAACAACACAAGACAGCAATCTGTGCCAAATTCCAATAGTCCTCGGCGACGAGTGGTTGAACCGTTCACATCGGGAAGGACTTGTATGCAAGTAAGGAGGCCTACGCATCGTTGTGTAGATGGTCATTGGGATAGCGGGTATAATCACGACGAGAATGCTTTACAGAATATGAGATAAAATCAACAGGTCTGCTACTTCATACCGCTCGCAATTTGATCGAGTTCCCGTTGGATCATTGAATTTGGAGCTTTTTTTCTCAATTCGCTAGAGTGAAAAAAGAGGATTAGTATCTCTGAAGCAGTTTAAGCATCGCCACTTACTCCAATTTGGCTTTATCATTTCTATCTTTGC